>DWGR01000206.1:0-28183 GCA_018247715.1 Heliconius burneyi
TTTCCTCTCGGGTACGACAAAATCCCGCTGAAGCACGTCTACTTTGTTGACATAAATATACAAGGAGATATAAGTGTGCAGAGACACGGAAACATTTCAATCGCAAAATGTATAACAAGAACCCCCAGGGGGGCGTGGGGACGTGGGGCGTGTACGGAGATGGCAAATGAGTTTCACGAAAACATATATCAATAATATATTGTTATTAGATGTCAATCAGTACTTTAATAACCTATAGGTACAAAGGTCTATCGTAAAATAAATAATATATACCATATAAATAATATGTATTAAATTGTCGATGCGACAAGTTGTGGGTTCGATTCCCACTTGAGGAAATGAAATATTAAATATTTTCAATTCTTCACCCTGGTGTCGAGGCAAAGCGCAGCGTTCTAGCACCACGCAACGACTTCAGAATGCGCTGGAAAGTGTTTTAACACTAGGCTCCTGCTGCCTACCTCGCTGTGTGCGGGATACAGCGTGAAGCTGATAAAGAAACTGTTACTTTATTTTAATCGTAGCAAGTTAAATATAAAAATATATTATTACTTCTCTTATACTAAAAATATACCCCTAAAATATTTCCAGCTACAAAATAGACGCTATAAAAATTTCAAAAATATTTTCCTTGAAAATCAGGAAAATTGCGACAGATAAATTTTATTGGAAGGAAGACGAAAGAAGGACACCGCGCGTAAACGAAGTCTGGGGTACCAGAAAATAAAGGTCTCCCGGCTCGTTACATTCCATTCATCATGGCTACTTTTTGTTTTAATATTTCGATATTAAAATTACTTTGAAAATAAATTTTGACGCTCGATTCGATTAACATTTATCTTTTATATTCATTTATTACATTTGGAATGGTTTCATTTATTTAAGGTCATTATTTTTATTGAGGTCAGACAAGGCGCAGGCACACACAATGACACTTTGAACGTGACGTTTGTGGGCTAATTCCCATTCCGGGGAAAGAATTTTAATTTATTAACATATTCACTTCTCTGTTGTACCTGGGTAAAAACGCGACATTGAATTCCACCTCTTAACACGCAATGTCTCAAAAATTATTAAAATATAAAACATCTACCATCTATTTATATTCGTCCATAAGTGTCTTATTAAAAACTGAGTTATTTTTAGAAAATTTCTTGTGTAACGTGAAAACTTCAAATAAAATCTATATAAACTTATTGTTATTTATCTAAACCTTATCCAACCGTAGTCACATGTGTTTGATGCAGTGTAGTACGTGCGCTACGAGCACCACAGCATTAGATCCCGAGACAATGTTTGTATAAGCTATGCTAATATTTGTCACAAACTAGGGCACATCACCTTAGTGTCTGAATTCTCCTAGCAGGTATACTAGTTATTTAGAACTATACTATACAATAAGCGCTGCTGAAATTCTGACAATGTTTGGTACTTTTTTGAATATTTTTTGGTACTTTTTCCGTACCTGAAAAGTTAACAACGCAACTCTTGTAGTTTTTATTATGAAAACACTCTCTAAACACTCTCTCTGTTCTCCGTTTTTCGCCTGAAATTGAATCAATGAATGTTTAATGTGAAATTTTATACTTAATTTCCTTGAGTGATTAGTTTTCTAAATGCTCATCTAAAAATTATTTAATATAAAAAAGAATGACCTTAATGGGTATATATTTTTTTAGATTACGATTGTTATATTTATTTTCTAAAATAAAGTAGTTAGCATAAATTGATTCGTAAATTTATTGTAAAAGTTGCTAATAATTATTTTATATTTATTCTTTCGCATTTAGTGGAATATGTTTAAAAATCCTTTTTTAGCAAGTCTAGTGGCTGTAAACGTTATAACAAGGTTGTGAGTTTGATTACCACTCTAAGCAATGAAATATTTAATAATTTCATTCCTTCTCTCTAATGTCCAGGCAAAGCGCGGCGTTGAGTTCCGTTACTCCACACGCACGCAATGCCTCTTGATTTTGTCGGTAAATAGGGAACGGAGTGTCTCAACACACCTTCGTCGGGAATAATAACTTACGACTTTATGACCGATTTTTTTTTTCATTAAATTATAATTTTGTCTTAAAATTCATTTACAAAATTTCTATGAAAATGTTTTTAATTATAATGGATAACCATGCAAAATTTAACGAGTTTCGCCAAAACCATGTGTGTACTTGACAAGCAATCAAAGTTGCCATTCTGTATACGGAACACCTACCCTGTGAAATATTAATTTTTAGTGCTTTTTCCCTATTATTAATTCACACTGTCGTTTTTTTATACTTATAAAAAGTGTATAATTTTTTTTCAAATACAATTTCAAAAATATATTGATTATAGAGGAAAAAATCTCATGAAGATGCTTTAATTTGTAAAATATTTTCCATTTTCATTCCATTTTTCGTGTTAGATGAAGCTATAAATTCCGTGCCATGCTACACTAAGCGCAACTTACATCATTAAAATCTTAGAAAATAAAACTGGACAAGCACGAGTCGGGCTCGCCCACCGAGGGTTCTGTGCAAAAAATGGAGATTTCGAGCTTTCTCTGAAATTCAAGCTTAGGTAGAGCCCTTTCATCTGATGACTCACTTGAACTATATATTTTTTAGGATATAACGACAAATATATTATATATAACGACAAATGTTTTCATTTTTTTTTCGAACTTGTACTACCTGTAGATGCCCAGTTGTCAAATTTCATACTATACGCCATATCGTTTTTTTAAGCAAAGGGAGATAAATATTTTTTTCAGGAAATCAAGGATTCGTAGATAGTAATATATATGGTTTGAATTTCAACTCGGTATCGTGACAGGCCGACAGCCGGACAACAAAGTGATCTTATAAAGATTCCTTTTTCCCTTAAAAGGTACGGAACCCTAATAACTACAACTGAGGCATCCATCTAAGCAAGAGTAAAGAAATAAAAGCACTTATACTCCTTTTGAGATCGTTATGTAGTGAATTGCGTCATCATAAGTTTCTTGTGAGTTATCTTCATTTTTAGCGCGCCGACGCGGAGACCACCGTAATTGACAGCTGTGTAAGAGCTGCAAACTTTTTATGGCGCTATAAGCACGAGATGAAATTATATACTAACGACTCATAAAACGAAACTTCCGTTGGCTTTCCACTGTTACATGATCGCTATGATTCCACCGGCATCATTGAATAAAATATAAAAATCGCGACGGTGGTGGGTTCGATCCTCACTCGGGCTTACGAAATACTTAAAACAAATTACATCACAATGAATCGCGGCGTTGATTTCCGCCACTCAACATACAATGTCTTTTAAATTCAGCCGAAAGTGGGGAACTGCTTTAACGCTAGGTTTCTACAGGATAGACCTGTAGTATACGGAATACATTGAATCTAAAACAGTAATATTACTATCTCTTATTAATATACACTCATTGTTTTGAAGTGATCTTAAGTAAGTCCAAAGTAATTTTGAAATTTTATGTAAATATAATTGATCATCTTCCTTCCCCTCCCCCCATTTCTAATAAATATGTAATTTCTTTGTTTGTAGTAGTTGTAGATTTGTTAACTACGGCGCAGCTGTCAGACAACGTCGCGCAGCATTTCAGGAAATTAAACGGTGGGTAATGGCGATGAATACATTATAATATTATTGTAACGCAATACCACGCACGCTGTATCCCGTACACAGCAGGGTAAGCTGAGAGAACCTTATGTTAAGACACTCCGTTCCCCACTTTCTGTCGAATTCTGGAGGCATTGTGTGTTGAGTGGCAGAACTCACCGCGTTGTCGAGGCAACACAATACTTATCTATACATAATAAATTTATAAATAATAAAATCAGACCATCTAGTTATTTAAATTACCAAAAGATAAATACCCAAATTTTGTAATTAATTTATTTATATCTTATAAAGAAAGCAATTGCTCTAATACTATCTCCATCAACTGGTTAAGGGCATGAAAATGGCGATTTTGTTCAATCATTACACTAGCCCGTCACGCAATTTTTCCATTATACAATGTCAATATTGTTTCTTCTTCATCGCTCAAGATAGAGAGTACCCTGAAAACTTACTAATGATGGCATCGCATGATCTAGAGAAAACTTAATAACGTTGTGTGTTCTCTAAGCATCTACAGTGATGTTAGAATTGCACGTAATGATGTTACTTGTAACAATATTTTCTTTTTCAGGGCAAAGTAGACAATGTAAGTATAGGGAATCTAGTGTTAAAACACTCTGTTTTCTAATTATCTCAATTAATTTATAAGTCGTTATATGTTTTCTTAATCTAACTAAAATCCTACAATTCAATATGCAATTTTTGGAATTGTGGGTGGAAGTCAACAGCAAATAACAGAGTTGCGTAATTGAAAATTTTCTTTGCCCGCCATGCGGAAAAATCAAAAAATTTTTAAACGTATAAATATATTATTGCTTACTATAATTTCCTGATAGTTAAATTTTACAAAATATTTTAAAAAAGTCATTATATTACAGTATCTACTTAATGACTTCATTTAGTCCATTTCAACTAAACATTAAACTTTAGCTCTACTGAAACCAACTTCTAATAAGTAACTCTATATAAAATTTCAAAATGATAAGTTCATCACTGTAAATGCGATTGGTTGTGGGTTCGATCCTCACTCAAGGAAAATTGATTAAATATTTATATTAAGCTTGTATTATAATTTGGGATCTGTGGCGTCGAGGCAAAGCGCGGCGTTGAGTGCCACCACTCTACATGCAATGCCTCAAAAATTCGGCGGAAGATGGGAAACGAAGGGTTTTAACACTAGTTTCCCTCCGCCTAAGCTGCTGTGTGAGGGATACAGCGTAAAGCTGATTTTAAATACACATTATTTAATAAACTTTATGAAAGAGCTAAGCTTAGGCTTTAAAATATATTTAATTTACTTACACTAATAGGACGGAAAAAATCTGGAAATATACACTGCATTGAAATCTATGTTAACAGATTTACAATTGTTATAATCTGCTAGTTTAATTATATAATAGAGGCCGTCGTGGTGCAGCGGCACAAGGTGTGGCTGTAATGCGGCGGTTGTAGGTTCAATCTCCACTCGAGGAAGTGAAATATTTATTTACGTTTTTTATTTCCATTCCGTTGCTGGCACTCAAGACGCTATGCCCTCGGAATTCAGCAGAAAGTGGGGAACGGAGTATCTTAGCACTAGGTTCCCTCTGCCTATCCTGCTGTGCGCGGGATACAACGTGAAGCTGATTTTATTTAATTATATTGTCCATTACAGTTTGTAGAAATATCATATCATTTTCATTCATAGACGTAGGCATTTTGCGACTTTTACTTCTTTTGTTTCACAAACACGCTATATCTTACATAGCAGGGTCGGTAGGGGATGCCTAGTGACACACTTTTATCCTATCCTCTTTTATATCATTCATCCTTCTAGAAATCGAATTCATAACCGAATCGAACCCGTCCCTAAGTAAAGTAGTCAAATTAATTAAGCAATAAGCAAATCATGACACTGATGTCTAATTCATGATTACAATTAACCGCCGCCATTATTCATATTTGCCAGTACTATCTTATTGTTAGTTCACACACCGTCACCCCGTGGATTAAGTACCTCCGGACTACAGCTGCCACCTGTCGGATAAACATAATTTAGTAAAGAGACACCAACACTAAGATAATATTACTGCTTCTCTATCGTTATTTATTGCTTGATTCACACTCTCGTCACGCTTAATACGACGTACGTAATAAAGACAATTATATGATTTATGTACTTAATGTATAGAAGCTAAGGTATTTATCTTATTTTTACTTATTTCAGCCCAGTTCTAGCAATTGTAAGACAATTGTCAGTGTGATGGCATTTTATCGGCATCGGCTCTTTGCTTTTTCGCTTTGTCTTTTGTTTAAATGGTAATATTAATTTTTCGTACTTTGATTTACCAGACCTAGAGCTACGATATTTAATAAATATGAATGATATTTAGAAAACCGAAAAGAGTTTTAAAACATCGCAAATATGGCCTAAGCGCCCAAAATTGTCCTCAGTGGCTTTAGTTACTTTTGCTGATTATTCAAAGCAGATATTATTTTTTGTATTGAAAAAATAAAATTGTTTGGAAACAGTTGAGCGCTGTTTTAAAATACGATTCATAATTTATTTCTATACCTTACCAACCTTCGACACTAGAATATAAAGCGTGGTACAGTCCTGGCAAAAAATTACTAACATGTTGCGTCAAGCAGTGTACGTGACAAGTAAACAAAACAGCTCGTTGAATACTCGCATATAACAATTTAACTTTCTTAATAAAGGAGTTCGACATTTTATCCAATTTCCAGCTTATTTTGGTTTACTTAAATAATATTTTCAATGTCAAACTTATCTTTCCTGAATGAGATCGAGACTAATGACTTCGCCATATTTTATGGAAGATTGTGCCAATTCTTAGATTGACAGGTCCATTTCTTTATTATATAAGTGTGAAAACCCGATTAAGTGCGAGTCGCTCTCGCCCAGAGAAGTTTTCGTACTAATTTTAGGATTGTAACTTATAAAAATTGACAAACTTAACTTTACGGATATATGCACTCATTGTGTATGAAATGAACTACAAACTAAAATTTTGTAATGACTTTTTTCTATTAATCTATAAATCGATATCTTTCATAACGGTCCACAGGAAGAGCTTACGGGTATATTTTTTAATTACGCGGCAAATTTTTATACAAAATTTAACAAAAACGATGCATAATTGCTCGTATCTTGTGATTGTGTTGACTTAGAAGCATGCTTTTTTCTCGTAGACCTGAATATTTAATATAAACTTGAGCTTGATACCCCTACGAGATTTCGAGATAAATAGTCCTGACAGACGGACAGTCAGACAACAAAGTCTTAAAAAAGATCTTATAATGGTTCTGTTTTTACCTTTTGATAAATGGATCGAAAACTTTTTAGTTATCAAAGTCCAGTATTCATGCAAAAACTCAATAACATTTTTCTAAAGAATAATAAAAAAGATACAAGATACAAATTAAAATGGGGGTAATTCTAAATGTAATCTCAAATCGAAGGTAAAATTCGAAATGAGCAAGCCGGAGAGATGAAGGGCGGTAATTGACAGCGGCTGTATAAACGCTGCAAACTTTATGACGTCATAAACACAAGATGAAATTAAATCATAACGACTCAATAAACGGGAACTCTTTTTACAAGAACGCAAAGGTTATTGGTATTAACGTTTGCTTTCTATTAGTATTTAACAATGCCACAACAGTTTGGCGGGAAGTGGAGAGATGAGTGTCTTGCAGAGTGGTTCCCTCTGCCCACCCTGCTGTATGCGATATACAACGTGAAGCTGATATGACTAGATTTGTAGTTTTTAAAATATGAAATTGTGTATTCGTACTCGATATACACAGTTTCATATTTTGGAGAATTTCGATCGATCGACATCGATCGTCACTTGCTTTCTTTCATATATAAAAATAAGTAGAGAGCTCTGTCTCTAAATATAAATAGTAAAATACCTCTGTATTAAATTATCTCTGTACTAAATTCTTTAAAAAACTTATATTTGAATTTAATTTCATACAAAATTTGATAGCAAGCATATGGCTTAAACTTACCTTTGTAAATTTTTAATACTTCCCCAACAGGAACCTATAATGCTGAAATTGATTCGGAAACCTCTTTAGACGAGAACGACTCGCATCTAATCGTTTTTTTAGCTATGGCGCTTCGAGCGTGCCACTTGATCACATATCACTTAAGCCAATGTCGTGTTAAATGGAAAACACCCAAAGGAGATTGATTGGCAAAAAAGAGATTAACTACCGGTGCTCAATAATGGATTGCAATTTAAAAATATATTCAGACAGGCAATATAAAATATGTATATATAAAGCGAAAAGACAATTGATATTGGTATAACAGTAGTTTATATTTCTTATATATTTTTTGAGCTTTACATTGTATACTTTCAAATTATAATCATCATATTATTTCATTTCCTCGAGTGGGGATCGAACCCACAGCCAGTCGCGTTTACGGTTATTGTGCCCCTGCACCACGATATTCTTAAAAGACGGCTTCAAAGAAAAATAAAATATTATAACAACCTTAGATCTCCTACACAACATAACCATAAGTTGTCACCTCGGGTAATGCGATTGCGATCATTGTTATTTTAATACTGTTTCCCATACTCGGTGACCTGCGCATGTTTTCGGCTCCTTTATCCTATATTTCACTGACACGAATCATTTAAGCAAGACATTAAACGTAACTACGCCGCTACTGGCCTCTGATTAACTGTTTTGATTTGTTTTTCACATATAATAAAATTTAACCTACTTATTATTGGAGGTATTTATCAATGTAACGATAACGCGAATATAATAATGACTTTTAAATCTAATAATAATATAATAATGTTTGTCCGTTTACCTGTGCGCGTAGCGCGCTCAAGCTTATCTCAGAAAGGAATTAATCGATTTAAGTGCAGTTATCACTATCCTACATAAGCAAATGTCCCATAATAAATGTTTATTTTAAAGCAATCGGTTCATAGATAAAAATGTATATTAATATAAAGTATTTAGTTCGACAATATTTCTAGAACATAACTGCGTTATGGAATTAGCTTGTTTCTTTAGACTTCAATAAGTCTTTAAAATAATAATTCTATTAGAACACGAAAATAATCCAGATTGAGCCCATCGCCTTGTAGCGACAAAGGAGTACATAAGTGTGACTGTCACGCAACTGACTGTCACTTCGGTCCCCATTCGAGGGAATGAGTTATTATTTATTAAAATTTTCATTTTTTCACCCTGACACCAAGTCAAAACCTCGACGCTGATGTCTGCCATGCAACACACAGTGCCCCCAAATTTGGCGGAAAGTGGTGGCATGTCCCTCTACCTATCTTGCTGCATGTGAGATAGTGGAAGCTTAGGACTTAACGAATTATCTCAACTGTCAGCACCGCCCGGCCAATTGTGAATAACCGAATAGAGAATTTATAATCACCGCAGCCAGCGATGACCAGTTTTGAAAGGAAAACAAAGCATATCAACCCTTTGTCTGAAATTGACTTTGGCAATTTAATTTACATTTCTATAAACCTGCAAAATGACAATCCAGGACCCAAATAGCTTTCGATCTGGAGCAAAAGGTTTGTTTCACTTAAAATAAGCAATATATTTACCGAAAATAAAATCAGTTAAATTGTTTACTTTATGATTATTTTTTTTGGCTTCACTATGTATCACATAGCCCAAGTCTGGGGTTCAGCAGTGGACGGCAATAGGCTGATTAAAAAAAATATCCTGCATGTAGTGGCGTAGGCAGGAGAATCTATTACAAGGCATTCCGTTCCTCACTTCACGAACAATTTTGCGATATTTTTGAATTTGAATTGTGGAACTCAACGCCGCGCTTTCTTAACTAGGATATGAGAATAATTAATTGCTCTGAGTGGGAATCAAACTGAGAACAACATAGAGTTTAACGACTAAATACGAGTATATATATTTAAGAATATAATTACTTATCCTATATCTTATCAATAAAACTTAAATAAATTCGTGAAAATCTCTTAAAAAAAGTTAAATAACTTTTTATTTGTCGCATTATAAGTCAGGAATAAGAGTGAAATAGAGCAAAAAGCAGTCATTTTTACATTTGGTAAAAAGCCTTTGTGAACAGAAGGAAACGTTGCTATTACATGTGATACATGCGGGTAGATCTAGGATGATGGCACCCGTCGGGATACGGCGCTCATACGAAATATGCCTTTTTTATCTGTACTTAACCGAAATTTTATGGCTGTTTTTGTAGTAATACAATAAATATAAATTTGTTTCATATATAACATTGAAATATGCAATGTTATATTAGGATAATGCGCTTAAATATAAAAGGAAAGTTATTTATATATTTTTTATGTATAAAATATTAAACCTATACACTCAAACATATGAATAAATTATAAAAATTGTAGTGTATTTTAACACTTAGGAAAAAAACTTCAAAAAAAGTTAAAGAATCTGTCTGTAATTTAAAAATAACTAATATATGTTTATATGATACTAAAACTATTTTTTGTATGTCTGTCTTTCTGTGTAAAGATAAAAGAAGTGAATTTAGAGGAGATTTTTGTCCCTGAATTTACTTTTTGGCCCTGAATCCTCTTGGGTTAGGGTTTTATGCAGTAAAAACCACGAAACGAGGCTGAAGCCGCGGGTTACTGATAATTATATAAATTTTTATGTGTTGCAATTGTAAATAGTTTAACAGTACAAAAAGTTTTTAATTGAGTCATATGTCATCAGGCCCTGTCTGCTTGAAAAAGAAAATTAGGAAAAACATATTTTTCATATGAAATTTTTAAAATGAAATATAATTTTTTTTAATATGAAATATATGCTAATTAATTCTAAAGCCGCAATACTCGGATTGGAAACAAAATAAACATTTGTGTTCATAGAATTTTAAACCACAAGTAAATTGGATAGCCGTAGCTAATTGAATTCATTTTTAGTGTAATATTTATGCGATATCGTATTACTTTGTAAAATATTTTTTTATGCTTCTACCTGTCAATTACCTCATTTCTATTTTAAATATGTATGTAATTGTATAATATTGTTAATATTATAAGTAAAATTAATTTAAGAGTATTTAACGGTTAATAAAAGCGTGTGAGTGTGTGTTTTAATGTGCCCGCTTGTATTATAATATTTGTTTACATGTATTTAAGAAAAAAATCCTATTGATATCGACATAATTTATTTTTATGATTTTTAGCTTACGGGGTTGAGTTACTTAGCTTACGCAACTCAACCCAATGTCTCCAGGACACAGCGGAAAGTGGGAAACGGATGTCTTAATTGGAACAGATTGTCTTAACACTAGAGTCCCAGGTTTTATCTGCCTACTCTGCTATGTGTAGGATACAGCGTGAAGCTAAAAAAACAAACACTTACAAGAAGATAAAAATAAAATAAAATTTACTCTAATTTATTTTTATTAGACTATTTCCAAACAAAATGAATCTAAAAATTACTTAAATTGTACATTTCGTCCACTATATCTCAGTTCTCGTGACAAATTAGAGAAAAATCCTTTACAAGAAACAGACGTTATTAAGAGTAGGGTCATTTCAGCAGACAAGTTCAACGATCCATCACCCGTAATTGAGCAGCTCCAGTTCTAGCAGTGACCGTCTCAGTGTTATTTGATTATCACTTATTCATTTGTTTTGTGTTTATATTTGATAACTTCTTTTGGGCTCGCGGCTTCGCCCGCTTACTTTGAATAACAATATTATTTATTAATTGATCTGAATTACTTTCGTGTTAGGCCGTCTATATCCGAGTTCAGCGGAAAGTGAAGACGGACTGTATTTTAAATTTAACCTTCCATTTAACTTTCATTACATTTACGTATATTTTAAACCTATAATGTACGCGACAGGCTGTGGGTTCGATTTCCACTCCAGGAATATAAAATATTTAATATTCAGCATAGCACAGCATTGAATTCCGCTACCCATACGATACGAGATAGGTACACCTACAAGATAAGACAGAGGAGAGCGGAGTGTCTTAATACTAGGCAGAGGGTCTACACTGTTACAGCGTGAAAACTATATATATGTATATGTGTTTGAAAGAAACGTTGCAATTACACGTGAAAGATTGAGGAGTTAGAGAGGACAATTGAATCATGGGACCCATCGGAATACAAAGTGAAGAATCGAACATTTCCTTATTTGCCATCGAAACTTTATGGTGTCTTTGGGGGAATACAAAATATAAAGGGCTTTTAAAAGTAAACGTTAAATAAATCGTCATACTACCTTAGAGTGCAGACATTAGCAGTTTTATTTCCTATTGATGTGATAATAATTCGAACCCACAACCTATCGCGTTAACAGTCACACCCTTGTTCTACTGTGCCACGACGGCCTTATTAATAGAAAATACATATTATACATTAAGACATATTTTCTGATGCCTGTAGAATTATAGCAATCATGTAACAGTGGAAAGCCAACGGAAGTTTCGTTTTATGAGTCGTTAGTATATAATTTAATCTCGTGCTTATAGCGCCATAAAAAGTTTGCAGCTCTTACACAGCTGTCAATTACGGTGGTCTCCGCGTCGGCGCGCTAAAAATGAAGATAGCTCACAAGAAACTTATGATGACGCAACTCACTAATCTTGAAAGGAGTGTCTTGGAAGGCATGTCCTTTCTTTCTATATTATTCCTTAGATGGAGGGACACATGAGTTAAAGTGAACTTTTTATTCTCAAATTTAAGGAGATAATATTGATGAGAAAAGTTGCGTTTAGTGTAGTAGAGCATAGAATTCATAGCTCTACACTTCATTGAATACAGAAAGTGAACAATTTCATAGATTAAAGCATCTTCGAGATATTTTTGCGAGTATAATCAATATCCAAATTGATTTAAAATCACGTTGCGTCGCACGTCACGATACCGTCCCACCCTTATGCGCGGTATAAGGGTGTGACTGTAACGCGACTGTTGTGGGTTCGATCACCACTCGAGGAAGTGACATATTTATTTACGTTTATATTTCCATTTCTTCGGGGCAAATCCCGGCGTTGAGTTCTGCCACTCAACACGCAATGCCTCCAGAATTCGGCAGAAAGTGGGGAACGGAGTATCACTAGATTCCCTTCTGCCTACCCTGCTGTTTGGGGGACATAGCGTGAAGCTGATCAGATCTGATCTAATTTTAAAAAAATGACAGTATAAATTAATAAATATGAAATACGTAAAAGGGCCCAGAGTTTGTTAATACAGTGTTAAAATTAATATTTCACAAGGTAGGTGTTTCATATACAGAATGGCAACTTTGATTGCTTGTCAAGTACACACGTGGTTTTGGCGAAACTCGTTAAATTTTGCATGGTTATCCATTATAATTAAAAACATTTTCATTGAAACTATATAAATTATTTTAAGACAAAATTATAATATTATGAAGAAAATTAAATTTGGTCATTCTGTAATAAAGTCATGGCGCTGGGACACAAGGACAGAGTGAAGTGACTTTAACGCGACGGTTCTTGGTTCGCAGTTATTATCTATCTACTATTTTGTTACGGTGGCCATTTTGGGTTAATAACAATATTCATTAAATGTAATTAGTGTATTGGTAATCCAAACTTCGGCGCAATTAAACACTGGGAAATGAATTAATGATTTCACATGCAATGTTTTCTTTGTTTCTTTGTTAAATTAACACAGTCAGTCAAATAAAATCTTGTAATAGAGGCTAGTCGTGGCTCATGGGCACAGAGTGTGACTGTAAAACTGTCTGGTTGTGGGTCGATCCCCACTCAAGGAGATGGAATATTTATTCAAATTTATATTTCCATTTCTTCGCACTGGGGCTGAGGCAAAGCGTGTCGAGTTCTGCCACTCTGACACGCAATGCCTCCAGAATTCGGCCGAGAGTGTGGGACGGAGTGTCCTAAGACTAGGTTCCCTCTGCCTACCCTCTTGTGTGTGGGATACAGCGTGAAGCTAAACTAAATAAAAAAAATACTTAATCCCATCAAAAACATACATGTGAGATGAAAGCCAAGTTAAATCTTAAGAAATGCGCCGATTTTAACTTCACTGATAAATCATTTATTTTTTGTAAAGAAATTATTACAATTTGTTAGCATAATTTATAAAAAATTATATTGCATATAGCTATTTCTAAATATCTTCTTTATATGCTACAGCAATTAAGGGAACGTCATTTGATTTTGTTTCCAATTAATTGGAAATTAATTGGAAACAAAATCAAACAATCAATCAATTCCAAAGAACAAAGAAAATCGTTAACGATTTTCTTTGTTCTTTGATCTTACTTTCCCACATTTCTTTTTATACTTGATATTATTATATGCGGCCGCAAGCCAAGGTTCGAGTCCCGCAGGGGTCGCCCTTACAATCGTCGACTTCCTCACAGGCAGCGTGAGGCAGGCAACTTAGTGTATTTCTTCAGGGACAAAGTACCCTCTTCCCTACCCAAGCGGTGTCGCCGTAAAACCTAATAGGGTTAACAGCATTAACCTCGAAAAAAAAAGATAGAAAGGATATGATAATAAAACAATTTGTTCTCTACTTACCGCCTGAATTAAAATATCGAATACTGAGTGGTAAATTTCATACTTTATTTCCTCAAGTGGGAATCGATTTTACAGTCTTTCGCATTTAATATACAGTCGTACGCTTGTGCCCCTGCGCCACGACTGACATTTAACATTTTGTAAAAAAATCGTGTTATAGTTATCAATTTGTCTATTTTATTATCACAATATTTACGCGTTACCATAGATAATATTGACCTGAATTCGCCAAATTATAATGTACAAATTTTATTGGAAAACTGCATATAAGTTGTAATAAATTTCCATATTTGCTTCGCAGTAAAATTTCTGTTATTATCCATAATGGGCAATAAGTATGCACGATGGTGATAAAAATATTTATATTCAAAAAGAATGAACGTAATTAAGAAATTATAATTTATAGTACTATTTTTTAAATGTACGATTACGATTATTGTATTTGTTTGTGTAGTTCTTATGTCAAGAAGTAACTCGCATAAATTGATTTATAAATTGCTAACAGGCAATTTATTATTTGTTCTTTCATATTTTGTGGAATATTTAAAAAAAATCCAATAAAAAGTTTTTCTTCTGGCAAATCTAAATTCGAATTTTGATTTTGAGGCCAGTTGCGGCGCGACGTAAACAGGTTCTGGGTTTGATTTCCATTTAAACAAATTAAATATTTCATATTTCTCTGGTGTTTAAGCAAAGCGCGGCTTTTCCGCTACTCAACACGCACGCACGCAATGCCTCCAGGATTCGGTGGAAAATGGGAAATAGAGACACTTTGCCGGGTACGATTTCCCGAGGAAAAAAAAGAAAGTTGACCCTGCTGTAAATAATATAGTAGTTATAGTATAATAAATATTAAGTTTAGAGTAGTGTGTTCATAGTAAGAATAAATCGCTAACCAATATCAATACTGAACGAGCTATATAATATTGTAGCTTTTCTTCTATTTTCTGCAATAAAATGCAGTTTCAATATTTACTCTTCAAGAGCAATTGAAAAAATAAACTACTTCATCTTGTATATTACTTTTAGTGTCTACACGTTAGTCCCACTACGTTCTCTTTATATATCGTTTTGTACAAAAATCTGGTAGCTTTATTAATCAAACATAAAGTTAATATAGATAGAAGAATATTATTAATAAACATTAATTCATTACCTAGAGGTCGTCGTGGCGCAGCGGTACAAGGGTGTAACTGTAACGTGACGGTTGTGGATTCGAGCCCCACTCGAGGAAGGGAAATATTTATTTACGTTTATATTTTCATTTTTTCTCTCTGGTGTCGAGGCAAAAGTGCGGCGTTGAGTTCTGCCATTCAACACGCAATGTCTCCAGAATTCGGCGGAAAGTGGGAAAAGGAGTATCCTAACACTAGGTTCCCTCTGCCTTTCCTGCTGTGTGCGGGATACAGCGTGAAGCTGATAATTCATTACCTAGATTGGGGATGAATCCACGAACGTCGCGTTACACTCACTTCATAATATTTTCTTTCAATGAAAATGTTTTTAATAATAATGGATACAACATTTAGCAGAACCCCCTAGTTTAAGCAAGAAACATAAAGGAATTAATTGAATATTTTTAAAAAATATTAATTTGTTCATAAAATTATTATAATTTATATACATATATATAACTTAATCAAACTGTAATGTCCGTAGATTGTAAATCTGCGTCGATTTGGAACATTTCATTCAATAGTCCCATTAATTTTAATTCACTGTAAATCTGTTTCAGTCCGTCAAAATAATAATTAAGGGTAAAAGCTTTTCATTTGCATTGCTTATATATAGATTCAGCTACTTACAATAAAATAAGTAATTTTGCTTAAGTTATTTGTTACAAAGAAATTCTTGTATATATACGTATATATACCTATTATACTTATAAAACCCATACAAAAAATATTAAAAAAATTCAACACGCAATGTATTCAGAATTCAGTGGATGATGGTGAAAGGAAAGAAGACGGACTGAACACTAAGATCCAAAGTTTCCTTTACCATTCCTGTTATGTAAGAGATACAGGATGAGAGGAAAAAATTATACTTTTTTAAGATGCCAAATTATTTAGGGGTTAAATTTATATTAATAAGAAAAAACATCATAGGAATGATCGTCACAGAGTTTGACTTAACATTAAAAATGAGAAAGAATTTGAAAAATTTCCACTTTATCGAAAATATACTCTTTGAAATAAAGTAAAACAAGGAATCAAAGAGGCAGTTTCTATTCGAGCAGCAGGTGTTCTTTATACAGTCATCGAATAAATTCACTGTCCGGAACAAATCGTACTACAGAGTGCATTTATTTTGGTTTATTTTTAAGTACGTAACATCTTCTTTAACTTAAGGACCAAGGCAAACATAAATGGTAATTTCTTATTATATACTAAAATGCTACTTTTTGTATACTTTTAATGTTATTTTCTTTTTTATTAATATAACCTTGTCATGTTTTGAGTCCGTTTTGTGGCGTTGTGGCCAAGCGTGTGATTATAACGCGACGGTAATAGGTGCTACCCCCACTCGAGGGAATATATATCTTCGCTCTGGTAGCAAGGTAACAGCGTGGCCTCGAGTTCCGCCACTCAACACGCAATGCCTCGAAAATTCGGTAGATGGAGGGGAACAGAGTGTTTTAACACTACGTTACGTACCTTGAAGGTGAAAAAGGAGGACAGGAGGTCTGTTTTCTAGTTCTAAATCTTAAATGTAAAAAAAAACACTTTTAAAAAAGAACATTTACTGGGTTTTAAATAAATTATGACCAAGAAAAGTTACAGACAGATGGTAATATTGTTGGAGCAGAAACATATTACTGAAATATATAATACATAAATAATGTGAGAATGTTTCAAGCATGTTTCGTTGAAAAGAAGCAAAAATTTTCAAGTATTGTATTTTGCTCATATTATTTTCAAGTTTCTACTATGAGAAACATTTAACTGTTGTATTAATCGTTTAATATATTGATGGTGTGTGACAGTGTCCAACAGTAAACGCCAATGGTTGTAGGTTCGACCTCCAAAAGAATTACTATTTTAAAATTAAAGTCTATATAGTTAAAACTGCGGCGTTGAGTTCTGCCTCTACAAATGCATTGTCTCAAATCTTGAAAATTGTATGACATTCCTTTACCATAGAGCGCAATAAACAGAGTCAACATAGTATTAAGACGCAGTTCTCTGCTCTCTACCCAATGGTACGTGGCGGAACTCAACACGCGACAAATGATTAAAAAAAAATCATGAAATGGCAAAATAAAAACCAGCTAAATGTGAGTCGGACTCACCCACCTTGTCTTCTGTAAGAATTTCAGGATTGTAGGTTAAAGGGAAGTACAATTTATATAAGCTGACAACAGCTTGTAATTATTTTTTCCTAATCCAATGTAAGTATCCATAAACTTTAACTTTTCTGATTTTTCTCTTTAATTGTATAGAAATTTTCATTCTTTCTCTTTCTTTCTGTTTTTCCTTTGTTAATTAAAAGAATCCTATAGGTTAATTACGCGGAGAATTGCATATATATTGCAACAAAATCGGGGCATACATGTCACAATGAAAAATATTAATATAAGTTCCAAATAAGGATATTGTCGTAAATTTCAGTAATGCTTATTGTATAGTTCTAAATAACTAGCATACCTGCTATGAGAATCCAGATACTAAGGTGATGTGTCCTAGTTTTTGACAAATATTAGCATAGTTTATACAAACATTGTCTCGGGATCTAATGCTGTGGTGCTCGTAGCGCACGTACTACACTGCATCAAACACATGTGACTACGGTTGGATAAGGTTTCGATAAATAACAATAAGTTTATATAGATACTATTTGAAGTTTTCACGTTACACAACAATGTTCTAAAAATAACTCAAATTTTAATAAGACACTTATGGACGCACATAAATAGATGGTAGATGTTTTATATTTTAATAATATTTGAGACATTGCGTGTTAAGAGGTGGAATTCAACGCCACGCTTATACCTTGGTACAAGAGCGAAGAAATGAAAATATTAATAAATAAAATTCTTTCCCCCGAATGGGAATTAAACCCACAAACGTCACGTTTACAGTGTCATTGTGTGTGCCTGCGGCTTGTCTGGCCTCAACAAAAATTATGTCCGTAAATAAATGAAACCATTCCAAATGTAATAAATGAATATAAATGATAAATGTTAATCGAATCGAGCGTCAAAATTTATATTCAAAGTAATTTTAATTTCGAAGTATTAAAGCAAAAAGTAGCCATGATGAATGGAATGTAACGAGCCGGGAGACCTTTATTTTCTGGTACCCCAGACTTCGTTTACGCGCGGTGTCCTTCTTTCATTTTCCTTCCTATAAAATTTATCCGTCGCAATTTTCCTGATTTTCAAGGAAAATATTTTTAAAATTTTTATATCGTCTATTTCGTAGCTGGAAATGTTTTAGGGGTATATTTTTGGTATGGGAGGAGTAAAAGCATATTGTTATACTATTTAACTTGCTACGATTAAAATATAGGAACAGTTTCTTTATCAGCTTCACGCTGTATCCCGCACACAGCAGGGTAAATAGAGGGAGCCTAGTTTTAAGACCCCATATTCTGCTGATTTCTGGATGTATTGCATGTTAAGTGGTGGAATCTAACGCCGCGTTTTGCTTGACACTAGAGCGCAGATAAGAAAATATAAATAAAAAAATAATATTTGATTTTTGTGAGTGGGATCGAACCCACAACCATTTAAAGTTGTGTATTGCTATACACATACATATTTTTCAGCTGAAATTTGTTTTTTATTAAACAAAAGATATTATAGATACAAAAATTCTCATTTTGGTATTCAACTACACCAGGAATGTTGATCTCAAACAGCTTCCGGAGAGATCGTAGCTTCAAAGACGTGATGCAAATGCCGCAACAATTTAGAAGCTGTTCCTCCTATATATTGCGCAAGATGCACTTGTAATTTATCACTATGAAGCAAAATTGCTGGATACAGTAATTGTTATAATATATTGAATAATATTTAATATAAAGTAACATGTGAATTGATTTACTTGTTGGTACTGTATTTTAATATTAAATACTGTAATATTAGACTCATACAAATTTAAATCTCTTAAAATTGATAATTTGTAAAGATTTTAGTGGCCCCTGCGCGGCTTCGCCCGTCATTTTTTTTATTGAATATAATTTAAGTGTATTTAGTAAATCGTAACTTATTACCCTATAAATTTGTTTTATTTTGCTGGCAAAAATTGTCGTATTAAATATTAAAATGTTAAGTTATTTTATATCTATCTAGGCAGGCGTGCACGGCAAATTCCATATGCCGCGGCAATTCTGATGTAAAAAGTAACTTATGTTTTGCTCCATATTTACACTTTATTAGTCAATTCGGACAACCAGAAAGACTTGAAAAAACACGGTAATTTTGAAATCACATACAGACACTTCAATTTTATAATTTATACAGAGTGTTTTTATTAGCACCACTTTAAATGCACACAGCACAGCACAGTTTTAACTACTCTACAAAAGCCTAATATAATTTAATAAAAACATTTATTTCCAAAAAATAAAACAATGTATATTTTCAAATAAAATAAATAATTAAATTTTCGTTGTAAGATAAAACGCTATTTGTTAAGGACGACGCACGCACACATAAACCCATCAAAGGGACACCACCGCACACGCCTCATTCAGAAATCGAATCGTAGCTATTGGCGGTAAAGGAGATGACCCCAGCAGTATTTTTGTAGTAATATGTGTTTTTTTTAATCAGCCTATCACCGTCCACTGCTGAAAGTAGACCTCGAGCGCCAACCAACCATAGTGTGTATTTACGTTATTGGTATCAATCAATGCGTAACTGCGTCACACGAAATACAGGCATGAATAAACATCATGAAGTAAAAAAAAATCCTACGTCTAACCTATTGAGGTATATTGATTAATTTCTTTATGTATGGGTTTGAAATATTTTACCCTATATGATGTTCCCATAAAAGGAGCGCTGACGTTTCCATCAAGCATGGCTACTCCTTTTAATACAAGTGCTACTTAATTGTTCTAATTTAATCTTAATTAATATAATAAGTAAGTATAATAGATGAAATCTAAAACATGATATTTTGGATAAGCGCTTTGGTAGAAATTTCATTACAAGATCTTAGGCGATGTAAGATTTTAATTAACTCAATTTGTCTCGACAATGTCGTGGTTTATCCCTTGCTGAAGTGTTTGACAATTGTCGGTTAGAAGATGGATGAGTTTGATGAATCTAAGTGGAATGAGGGCTTCTTCAGATTGAAATGGATAATTCTTAGTACAATTGTTTTAGTGTACAAAACTATTAATTAAATGTTATGAGGGCAAATTGGAAATGGTGATTGCATTTTAATATATTTATGTTTATATACTAAATTTTATATATGAAGCAAATTGTCCACATTACGGGGATACAAAGAAAATCTTGTGTTTCATATTTTTTGATAAGCGTTTTAGTAGGAGCGTTTTGGACTTTAAAATAAACTGGTCAAGTAAGAGACGGACTCGCCCACCGAGGGTTAATTCAGGATTGTACATCAATGAGAAGTACAAATTATAAAAGTTGATAAACTTAAGTTAATGTCATACGAGTATATGTAAGCAGCTCAGCCAGGGATCATAGACCTGAGTGTTTGATAATTTCGGCTTGATACCTCCATGTGATCTTGAGATGGTCTTGACAGACAGATCACAAAGTAATTCTATAAAGGCTTTCGTTTTTACCTTTTTAGATACTGAACCTTAAAAATATATTGTATGTATATGTATATTTCAGATATTTTTTTAGCTTCACACTATATCCTGCAGAGTAAGCCGACAGTGCCTAGTGTTAAGACTCTTTGTTCTCCATTTGCCGCCATAACCTAGAGGCATTGCGTGTTGAGTGCTGTAACTCGACTCAAGCTTTACACCAGAGTGTATTAAATTTCCTCGAGTAGGAATCGAACCCAAAACCTATCGCGCTTACGGTAACACGAATATGCCCCTAAGCCACGACCTCACTGAAATATTTAACTCAAAGATATATAACACGATTTTACTCATATTATTTATTTTACGATAGAGCTAGCTACCTTTGTACCTTCGGCATCTTAAAGTACTGATTGACGTCTAATATTGATATATGTTTTCGTGAAACTCATTTGCCATCTCCGTACACGCCCCACGTCCCCATGCGAATTCTTGTTATACATTTTGTGATTGAAATGTTTCCGTGTCTCTGCACACTTATATCTCTTTGTATATTTATGTCAACAAAGCAGACGTGCTTCGGATAGATTTTTAATACTCAAGAGTAAATTTATAGGTACATTTATATATATTGAGACCGTCGTGGCGCAGCGGCACAAGAGTTTGACTGTAACCCGACGTTTGAGGGTTCGATCTCTACTAGAGGAAGTGAATAATTTATTTACGTTTATATTACCATTTCTTCGCGCTGGTACCGACGCAAAGCGCGGCGTTGATTTCTGCCACTCAACACGCAATGCCTCCAGAATTCGACAGATAGTGGGGAAGGGAGTGTCTTAATATGAGCTTCCCCCTGCCTACCCTGCTATGTGCGGGATACAGCGTGAAGCTAAGAAAAAATCTAACGTAAAGTTTTTTTCTCAAATATATAAGACGAAGTGTAATATTTTATTTTATATCTCATAAAAGGACAGTATCTAAGTGTAGGTGCTATGGTAGTGGGTTCAATAGCTCCTGGATGAGTCATATTTTCTTATAATTATGATTCAAATTATATTCATATGTAAAGTGAGGCCGGTCGTGGCGCAGGAGAACAAGTTTGTGACTGTAAACTTATGTTTGTGACTGTGGGTTCGATTCTCACCCGAGGAAATAAAATATTTAATATTTTTATTGTTTCGCTCTTGTCACGATTATAGTCAAAATGTAATAGAAAGTATAGAAAAAAGTTTGTTTATACTAAATCCTATATACTTAGCACTTCGTAAAATAAAATTAAAGATTTATATTTTATAAAGTAACTTCACTGTTTACCTAAAATAACATAAAATTAGATCAATCTGTAGATGGCAAATCGCAAGTGGTCTTTCCCTTGATATGGATTCGGCAAGTGCTTAACTTGCCGAATCCGCCAGCGCCCGTCGATCTCACATTAATATCAGCCATGAGAGAGTCAAAGGCTACGTCGATACGTGGATTCTGTAAATGGAATTTAAGTTTTAACGGATTTTACGGATAGTAATAATGTAATGTTTATTTCTTATTTTATATTGTTCTTTAAGCCATTTCTTTCATTTAATAAAGCAACTACAGTACATTTTTTTCAGCTTCAAGCTGTATTCTGCATTTAGCATGGAAGCCATAGAGAGTCTAGTGTTACTAAACTCTGCTCCCCACTTTCTACAGAATTCTGGAGGCGGAAATTGGGGAGTGTTAAGTTACTACGTCAAAAAAAGTAACCTCTAATAACATTTTCTTTGTTTAAATAATCCAAAAAAAGAAACAGGTAGGCGGCCAGAATTCAAAATTATAGCATTTACTTGAAACGTCAATAGTGAAATTTCAAATATAACAAAAACGAACATTACCCGTTTATTTTCATTTATATAAATTAATTCTTTGGCGTAATTAAAATTTACATAATAATATTTGAATATTGTACTTATTTCATAATATAAATCTTGCTTTGGTTAGAATTTAGTGAAAGTTAAATAACTCGAGCGTTATCCCAACTGTAGTTCCCGCTCGTGTACACTCCGTAAATCCTGTTTTTCAACTCTATTAGCGTAGAAGTTTGTTTGCTTAATAATATTCGCTGTCGTTAGCAGAGATTTAGAAATTTCACCAATCATTTTGGTCAGTTCATGTTAAAATTTTAGGTTAATTTGTTTATATATTTGGAAAGGATATTTATTTATATATTTATAGAGAGAGAGAGAGAGAGAGAGGCTGAAGTGGCGCAGTGGCGTGTGATAGTAAACACGACGGTTGTGAGTTTATTCGTAACAAGATAAAAGGCTTGAGCTACTCTTGGCATATTCTTTTGTAAATTACGTTAAATTTATTAAGTGTCAATATCCTCATATAATCTCATATGTCTTATACGACTCACACGTATAGATATATAAACTATATAAAAATCACATTTCTATAATATACTCTATATTGAAAGGAAAAATTATACTATTTTTATGTTATAAGAATAACAATTTATAGATATAAGGTTGAACCCATTTTATATACGTACAGCCATTAACGGACATGTCAAAGTAAACATGCAAGGTAGAGTTCCTTAGATATACAAGATTCCATTACAAGATAACACTACATGCTGTTCGTTGTAAATTGTAGCACAATCGATGGGTTGTGTTCAATTCTGAAAGCTGTGAGCTCACAGTTACCTTGGAGCTCAACAAGGTCTAATCATCCTTTGACCCAATTTCCCGATCCCTTACTTAAATTACTTATCAGTATATAGATATGTTTTATTGATTTTATCCATTTAATTAAGTTTTGGACCCAGTAGTGGGGAAGTTGGGGCATAGAGTGTGCCTTGGTCGTGGTTTCGATTTCTGCTCGAGGAAATAAAATGTTTAATATTTTCATTTTTTTTTATTCTAGTGTTAATTCGAAGCACCGCGTTGAATTCCGCCATCGTTCAATGCCTCCAGAATTCGATGGAAAGTGGAGAACAGGATCTCTTAACTCTAGACTCCCTCTACCTTTCCTGATACATGCGGGATACTTCTAGATTTTTCAAAATATATCTTTTGATATTCTTCGGTCCAAATTATTTGGACTTTTTATTTATGGTTATTTTAATTTCGACACGGGGATTATATGATCAAAGCTGCAAAAGCATTAGTCAATCAGCAATAGTATGTTTATAAAAATGTAACGTGTCAAAGTTACGGTGTGACTATAGATAATTTTATACATATAAAGAGTAAATAATTTGGCAGAAATTGGGGAACGGAGTGTCTTAATACTAGGTTCCCTCTATCTACCCTGCTGTGTGCGGGATACAGCGTGAAGCTGAAAATTATACGAGCGACGGTTAAACGAATAACGAGCTCGTTACTCGTCAACTATTCCAACTTTCAATTGCTTTTTTCAACGATTTGCACATCAAATGATTTACAAAGTTTCAATAATACTGGGAAACAGTCTACAATCCGTTAATTTCTGCCTTTTTCACTTTTTCCTGGATAGTGCTGTAAAAACTCGCTTTTCAACTTATTGCTGGAACGTGATATATTGCGTATTGAATAGCAGAGGTTAACGCCGCGCTTCAGAGTAGAAAAATGAAGATTATTTAATCCCGATGGAGATCGAACCCATAGTCTTTGCTTTTACATTCAGATAATGACTCAAAGGGTTAGAACAGCCCTTATTTATCTTTTTAAAATAAAACGTTACCTAGTTGCGTCCGTCATACATAGTACAGGAGATTAAACTTAGAACGACAACTCCAAGCAAAAAGAAAAGTATGAAGTCGTCAAAGATTTTCTGCAGATTCATTTTAAAAGGTGAAATTTAAATTAAAAAAAAACAGGACAAGCGTAAGACGGGCTCCACACCGAGGGTTCCGTACGAAAATTGGAGCTTTGAACTTTTTCTGAAATTCAGGCTTAGCTTGGCCTTTTCTTCTACCTCACTTGAACTGGCTTTAATAATAATTTTTGTCTTCTTTTTAAGAATTTACCTACAAATATATAGTTAATAATAATAAGAATTAAGTAAATATTAATAATGTCTTTTAATTTATATTTCTGTGTGGAACGATTGAATGTATGAGAGATGAGTTTCTAAGCGCATAAACTATACTAGAACACATATTTAGGTTCTAACTACATGTTCTAGATATTAAATTTGCAAATATATTTCAACAAAATCTATACCGTAGTTGAAATATACAAAATTTTCTTCAAAATTTTTACCTTAGCGATATATTTCACCGGCAATTCTTTTTGGCTAATTAGGGTAAAAAATTTAGGCCTGTTTTTTGTATTTTTTTAGGTACAGGTACAAGTTACGTACGATTTTATATTTAAATTGTTTTATTTTCCTATTTTCGGTTCCCAATGCGCGGAGTTGAGTTCCGCCTTTCGGGCAAATCTTATCTCTAGATTCCCTTTGTTTTCTTTCGTTTGGAGAAAAAACGTGAAGCTGCTTAAAAGTAAATGATATATTTTATCATGCTAATTATCAATCAGTTTTAGAATAATTTAATTAAGAATGATGAATATTCGAACTTTATAGAGAACTTGAACTGCAGAACTACGTAACATTTCTATCATCTAGATACGTTGGCTTAATGAAGATATGAGGTTAGTTCTAAGCTAAGTGTATAAGTAACTTAGCACGTGCTTTGCCGGCGATATGATCTATTATTAAAATAAAATGTGTTTTAGGGGCTAGTCGTGGTGCAGGAGCACAAAGTATAACTATAAAACCAACTGGTCGTGGTTTTGAACCCCACTTGAGGACTTGAAAAATTTATTTAAATTTATATTTCCATTTCTTTGCTCTGGTGTCGATGCAAAGCGCGGCGTTGGACTTCGCCACTCAACACAATATGCCTCCAGAATTTCGGTGGTAAGTGAGAAATGGAGTGTCATAACACTAGGTTCCCTCTGCATACCCTGCTGTGCGCGGGATACGGCGTGAAGCTATATATTTTAGGCTGTATCCACGCTATAACTTAATGCTGTATCCCACACACAACACGGTAGGCATAGTGAACCTAATGTTAAGACATTTTTCGCCGAGTTATCGAGACATTTTCAATTGATTGGCGAAACTCAACCAACGCTTTCTCTTGTTACCAGACCATGAAAATGAAAATATAAATTATTAATTCCTCCAAGTGGAAATTGAACCTGTGACCATCGCGAATACAATCACTCAATGCGATTTCATACGGGATAGTAATGTCAATGTCTCACATTTAACAGTGATAACGAATACAGTCAACACGTCCTGAAAACGAGTCAGTATTATTTACACTTTTCCAACAGTTCCACAATATCGTTACATTAGTTAGTACGACTCATTATATAAGCATTTTAACAACCACTCATACGGTATTCAACGCGATTTGGGTTAACAGTAATACCGTAGCTATACCGTATAATCATAAGTTACTAACCGCTGGAATCCCGTGCAAAGAGTTGCGGCTAAAATTAATAAACTCGAATATTTCCGCAGTTAAAACGAACTTTGCGAGTGCTCTGAATATTAATACGCAGGTCAGGATGGAATTAATTTATACCAACCAGCCAACCTCTACTTTATAGCAATTTCGCCCAAAAATTCTATATTCGTTCAATCGAAATCACGATCGCTGGCTTAATCTAATCTTTGCGGGTTGGGAGTATTTGAAAAATTCAGTGTGATGATCGTAGAGCTGTTTGACGAATAATTTTATTATGATTATAAACTAAGTTGTGAGACCATCATGGTGTAGTGGAACAGCGGCTGGCTGTAAACGCAATGGCTGTGGACTCGAGCTTTACTCAGGGAAATGGAATATATTCACACTATTTTAAAATAAAGTGCTGGCTTAGTTACGCCACTCAGCACACAATATCTGGAAATTGGGCGGAAACTAATGAACTGTTGGTCCTTTCTAGTTAATCTTGCTTGGATGGGCAGTATTCGGGAAGCTAGCAAGATACTTTGCGCAAAAAATACCTAAGTATCTTTAAGCGGCAGTCCTTGATCAATGTATTTTCCCAGTCGTGACACACGGAAGCGTAACGGATCTCATGGAAAGCTCAAGGTAAAATAACGAAAACCGATGGCTGTTGGTACGGAAGGTACTCGAGTGGCAGCTATGAATCGACTGCGGCGCTTAGTGGGTACGGAGACGTACGAGGTGGAACAACGTTCTGGGTAAGGTCCTTCGAATACGGAAAATGTCTTCCATTACCTCTATCATTTTGTAACTATTCAACCGATTTTTATAAAAAATCAGTTTAAAAAAGAAGTAATTGAAAAATATTATTAATGACTGGGCTTTTTGTTCGCGTTAGCGGCTGCGGCAGTCAAGAGCAGGTGCGAGCTCTTCACTGTAGATTTTTACCATTTTTGCATAAGATTATTTTTTGCCGTGCCACAGGTAATATACCGGTAAAATGTATTTTAATTTTTTGTACCTACTATTAAATTGTGTAAAAGAACTAGAAGATAAAACAATTTAGAAATAATTAAATGTATACCTTTAAAAATGCGTTCATATCTTACTAAATAAATAATGTGTAATTTGTGGGTACAATTGTATTGTAAACGTGTCAGGTTGCGCTTACAATTCCCACTGGAAGATTTGAAGATTCCCGTATGGAACCATCATTGCGTAATATACTGCGATATTTGAATTGAAAATTTACAAATTGCCTTTGTTGAGCAAGCTCATTTGCTTCAGTTAATTCGTGGATATATAGATAGTAAAGAGAAAATATGAGTGAAGAAAAACAAGATAGTATATTATTATTTTTTAAGGTTTTGTACTTTTTAAGGAGAAAAGGAACCCTTATAAGATCACTTTCTTGTCTATCCGTCCGTCTGTCTATATGTCTGTCTTACAAGGGCCTTTATCTCAAGAACGCTTGGAAATATCGAGCTGAAATTTACATTTTATTCTTAGGTGTACGGTTTCCTGATTTCCAGAAAAAAAAATGTATTTTTACATTTACTTAAAAAAGAAATAGCCGTTTATATGGCTAAAACCCTTATTTCGACACTGTAAAGGAAATAAAAATAGTAAGCCGTCGTGGCGCAACGGCACAAGCTGCCAAGGAGTGACTGTAACGCGACGGTTGTGGGTTCGATCCCCACTCGTAGAAATATTTATTTACTTTTATATTTCCATTACTTCGCTCTGGTGTCCAGGCAAAGCGTGGCGTTGAATTCTGCCACTCAACAAATTCAAATTCAAAAATTGTTTTAGAGGGGGGCAAGATTTGTGAGTGAGATTAAAATTAGATGAAATGGCTCCAGC
>DWGR01000207.1:0-28175 GCA_018247715.1 Heliconius burneyi
ATTTAATTTCTATTGAACTTCATATTTTTCCAACGATATCGGTGATACTCTTATAAGCATATTTTAATGCATATTTTTATAAATACCAACTTAAATCAATGCCTTAAATTTGAACAAAAATTATAGAAAAAAATATATTTATATTATATACAATTATACAACTGAGGCCAGCCGTAGTGCAAGGACGCAAGCGTGAGGACTGTAAACGCGACAAGTTGAGAGTACCATTTTTCCTCAAAATATATTATTGCAAAATAAAGCACATATTGCATCGCCATATAAAACTGTGTCTCAATGAGACCATTATTCTCTTTATATTTCGCTTTATGGTTTCATTCGTACGTTTCCATGATATACCCTAAGTGTGAATAACCTATATATTATTATCAAGCTATTTATTACAGTAATTTATAACAAAAAATACATCGACTTTAAACAGCAAGCTATCAAATTAAGATATTACATTTTCTCATAGATGCTCTTGTTAGAATTATACCAAATTTGAAAAAATCATAAACGGGAAGCATCAGCTTGAATATTATAAAAGTATTATCAAAATCTGTCCATGCGACACCGACAGTCGAGAGTTCTGAAGTAATAAACCGTACCATTTACAGAAGTCGGTTAAAGAGTCGAGTAATGACTATAATTACTATTTATCTTCGTGTCACACACAGGTCACACGTGTCAAATTGCACACAAAAGATACTACAATACACGTAATACTCTTGACCTTTACTTGTAAAGTACCGGCCATGAGGCTCCAGTTAAAGTTAAGTTTAAGATACACTTTGAGCCTCTATTACGTCTATTTTTGAATTTGCAAGCTCTAGGAAAGTTCTAAACAGAATCGTGAAGCTGTGGTGGTGCAGTAAGCAAGTGCTGGACTTGGAATTTAATGGCCATGGGTTAAATGCCTGGGGGATGATTGTTTGATTTTTTTTCCTTACTCAACGTTAAGTTTCCTTCCTCTTTCTTTCTCTGTCTGCATATGAAGGAAAAAACGAAGTTCACAGAAGACGACAACATCTACGTTATGGATATTCTACTGAGTTAGATTTGTACCCAAATGCTTCGGATTTGCGAGGGATAAAAAATTGTGTTCCTTATAGGTAGGTGGGTATATTTATCACTATACTAAAATTCATTTTCAGTTTAATTTGTTACAATTTAATCTATAGGTAGGTACTTTACTTTTACATATACAATAGAAAACAAGTACTCTATTTCTAAGGAGATTGCTTCGGTGAGA
The DNA here is from genome assembly GCA_018247715.1 of Heliconius burneyi. Lineage (NCBI taxonomy): Eukaryota > Metazoa > Arthropoda > Insecta > Lepidoptera > Nymphalidae > Heliconius > Heliconius burneyi. The sequence goes on from DWGR01000207.1 coordinate 1,253, forward strand.
ATAACAGATAAACGTAGTGGAAAATCCTATACAAATCTCATTGGAAATGTGAAGCGAGCTTAAATAGTCTTCTACCAGACAGCTACAGCACCTACTGAGTGCTCTACTATACTATAATCTAGGAGTACGCCGCTCGGCTTAAATGCATCCAGGTACAAAAATAGAGCACTAACGATTCACCTCTATGTATATTTTGTATGTTACAATTATACACGACTATAATTATACATAGGTTATGCAAAACTTTCTTGATTTCTGAAAACACAGTATCAAAGATACTGGAGGAAGGTCATGTAAAAAGTCTGAGGATCCTCCGAAGGGCATGTATAGAGGTTGATTACAGTGGACGATTCGAAAGAGATATGTAGAGCCCGTAGCGTTTGGCACTCGGTTCTCTCTGACTACCTCGCAAGGAATAAAGCGTGAAGCTGTGTTGTGTTGTTATTGTTGTAAAATTTACTATCAATCCCTGGAGTGAGAACGGGTGTTCACGCCCAAGGATCGCGCGCTGAATCGATACTTCAATTTCTAATAGAAAAATAAATGCATAGTTATGCATTTATTGCATTTTATTGCAATAATAATATTGTATCAATAATTTATAAAATTGTATGAAAATTCTAAATTAACACCAGTCATGGTGCAGGGGGGACAGATTGTGGGTTTGATTCTCACTTGACGAAATGACATATTTGATATTCTTATTCCTCCACTCTAGTGTCAAGGATAAGTGCGGCGTTGAGTTGCGCTACTTAACACGCAATGTGTCTAAAAAAATGGGCGGAAATGGAAAACATAGTATCTTTGCACTAGATTCCCTCTGCCTACATTAAATTATATAAAGTTTCTCAATATTAAAACTGAAACCCACTTGAACACAGAATTGCTATTATCCGACGTAGAAAAGCCGCTATGAGACTGCTGTAGAAGCAAAAAGGCCTCGGGCTTTAAGATCTTTGTTACGAAGGCTTGTACTGCGTAGAACCGTAGACAATACCGTTTATGTATGGAGTAAAGGAAATAAATACATTGTTCAACGAATAAATTTGATTGTTTCAGTTTACTTCACAATAATGTACATCGTTTGTAGTACAATTGATCGTTATATTGCATGTTGCTTTAGATTACCATATTAACTATTATATTATATTTGTATTTAAAAAAGTGAAAATTATGGTGTTTTTAGGTCAGTCGTGGCGCAGAGGCTTAGTGTGACTTTAAAACCGACTGGTTGTGGATTCGATCCCCACTCCAGGAGATGAAATATCAATATCATAATATATTATATTTAAAATTATATTTTCATTTAAGGGGCATCGAGTTCTGCCACTCAACACGCAATGCCTCCAGAATTCACAGAAAGTGAGGAACTAGGTCTTAACACTAGCTTCCCTCTGCCTACCTTGCTGTGTGCGGGATATTGCGTGAAGCTGATTTTATTTTAACGCACTCATTAATAGCTCGAAAGTAGTGGTTGAGTTTATTTTGTATTTATATTAAACATTTTAAAGATAATAAAATGGAAATTGCTTTTTGTATAAAATACTACAGAATACACCAAAACAAATGGATCATTCCCTTATATATTTATCATATTATTCTCATATCATTGTTAGAAATCGTCAAACTGTATAATTAAATTGTCAAAAACACAAATCATATGTGACGTCACTCAGCGAGCTGGTGGCCTGTTGTAGGTACCATCTGTTTAGCATAAAGGATATTTACTACGAATTCTATTGAACATTTTGTCAGCGAAGTTTAACGTCTACTTAGTTTAGATTAAATAAAGCACTTGTTCTAACATCGCAACGATAACGCCGCTAACTTTGAACGGTCTGTAGATAGTTTAATGGAGTTTTGTTGGTAAATATCAACGAGCTATAATAGTATTGTCTTAATACAACTCTGTTATATTTATACGTTCAAATTCAAGTTCAATAAAAATATATCGAGGACAGTCGTAGCGCAGGGTCACAGAGTGTAGGTTCGCGACAGGTAGAGAGTCGATACACACTCGAGGAAGTTAAATATTTGATGTTTCTATTTTTTCTCTCTAGTATGGAAGTAGAGAGTTTCGCCAATCAATACGCAATGCCACCAGAATTCGGTGGAAATTCCGTCTTGATACAAAACTCTCTTTCTCTGCCTATCCTGCTGCTGCGTGATACAGCGTGATAAACTAAATATTACGTGACGTGTCTAAAACAAAATAAGAAAGAGATTTTTTATCCAAAATGCATTACAGAATGAGAAACAATTCTAGTAATATGTGAGCTACATCTGTCTTAAATGATCTAGTCTTTCGGAGTAAAACTGTGATATTTGAACAAAGGAACTCGGTGTACGAGTATAACCACCGGCTGACTTTTATTGCTGTGAGGATATAAGAGGATTCGGAACATAGAAAATATCAGCTGGAATATTGTACTTTTACTGTTACAACATATCTATGTTATATATAAATTATTATGTATTATGATTTTATTTTTTACTAAAAAACGTGATTTTTTTTACAAAATTTTAAACTGAGCTGATTGATTGAGTGAACAAAAATGTGATAGAGGTATACCTTTTAAGAAAATAAAGTCCACTCTAGAAGACTCCTCTTTAATAGAAAGTGAACAGTACCTCTTTAACATTATAAATAAGTTAAATTTAAACAATGTTCGTTAGTGCCGTCTGTTTCGACAAAAGTTTATATATTTTATATTTTCACACAAATTGCTAGAAGATATTTTCGTACAAATATACCATTTATTTGTATTTTCATACAAATTGATATAAGATATTTACCTACAAATATAACAAGGTTGATCGAATTAAATTTAAGGCTTTGTACATTTTCTTTTATAATTATATATAAATATTTTTGCACGAGAAAAAGTAAACATGTCTGTAGATATATAAATATGTATGCTTAATATAATAAAGAACTTAACATTTAGGTTTCTTATGAAAATAATATAAAACAATTTAAAAATACTGCAATAACTTCAGGAGCTTGTTCAAACTCCAAACTCAGATAATAAAGTGGAGAAAATTAATTTCTTACATTTTCTGCGATAAAATGAGAATCTTCTTAAAAAACTAAAAATCTTTATAGATCGTAAAAACATAATAAAGTACGAGCACTTAATATCCTTTTAATTGGAGCGACAAATATCTATTAAGCTGCACGTACACGTATTATTTCATTCAGTTAGAATAAAAAATGATATAAAAGTACTTTATAACTGTAACATTGAAATTCTTGAATTGAATAAAAACAATGAATATAAATTTTGTTTGGTTGCTTAGAAAAGATTAGTTGTTGATACAACGTCCGATTGTAAATGCGACGGTTGTAATTCCTATCCCAGTCGAGGGAATATGTAACATGTATCCTCGTCCTGTAAGCCACCGCGAGTCCCGCCACATTTTTTGAGCTTCACGCTGTACCCTGTACAAAATGAGGTAGAGGGAACCTAGTTGTAAGCCCGCTATTCCCATTAAGATGTTTCTATCTCCGACTTACCTGTTACCTGCCACTGAATTTTCTAACCGCACACTTTCTAAAGTAAAATGCCATCCACACCACCTGGATACGTGGCCATTTACTACTATGCAGTTCCATAGGAAAATGGCTGTGGAAATGGCCAAACTGTGGAATGGCCTACCTGCGGCAGTGTTTCCAGAACGATGCGACAAGGGTACCTTCAAAAAGCGCATCTGTCCCCACCTTAAAGGTCGACAACGCACCTGTCGCTACTCTGGTGTTACACGGCGTCGTAAATCATTTAATGTTGAGAGTCAGAACTCGACGAAAAATTTAATTTTCTTCACTCCGACTATTAAACTATCGTTTTCCCGTAGGAATCAAACCCACAACCGTCGCGCTTACAGTCGCACGCTTGTGTCCCAGCGCCACGGAAGTTTTGTACGGAAAACCTAGAAAATTGGATAGATGGTGAGGAACGGATGATATTAGGTTTCCTTTGTCTATCCAACTGCATACAGTAGGATAGGCATACTATCGCGCAGCTTTAGCAAAACTAAAAAAAAACATAATAACTGAAAAACGTTTAGCCATAAAACTAACAATAACAATATAATGAGTACGTTAACACATACATACAAGTTTACGACATCAATGTTCGATCTAGATTGGTCGCTATCCGTCTCCGCACTCTAATTAGTACGTATAAACATTAACGCGAGCCAATGTGTTGAGTGTTTCTTCATGTTGCTATTTTTAAATATTTCGTTGTATATCAAACAAATGACCATCACCATTCAGCGGATGAACACTGTCAACTTTTGTTCTAGGTCATAGAATATTATTATATTATAATCTATCTATACCTAGCTACCTTATATTTTATTAATGCTCTAAATTTATATGTATTTCTAAATTTTAGGAAGAGCGTCACGCTGTTTCCCGCATGTAGCAGTGTAGGCAAAGGGAGCCTTGTGATAAGATATTCCACTCCCTACTCTCCGCCAAATTCTGGAGGTATTTCATGTTAAGTGGCGGAACTTAACGCAGCGTTTTGCCTCAACACTAAAGCGAGGTAAAGAAGATATTAAATATTACTTTACGATGGAGACTTTGCAAATATGGGCATTCCTCTTTATACATATTAGGTATATGTTCTGGTAAGAGCTTTAAGCTCTGTATACACTTATACCTATATATTATTAGAAATAATATATACAGTACTAGTACTACATACTAGGAACTTCTTCGTTAGTAAAGGATTAGCCAAAGTCTATATCGTCATTTAAAGCTAAATTCTATTCTATTCTATATAATATAAAAAAACATGTATGTACATAATACACAATAGATACACATGAAGTTATATTATGCTGACTACATTATTTTGATATACAGAAAATGTATTTTAAATTATATTAATATGAAAAATGTCTTTTAAATGACGTATGTTAACCCTAGGAACAAATATTCTCTTTTCCCTTCTGTCATTATTTTTAATATCCATTAATTTTTTTTCTTTTGTTAACAAGAATAAATCATAATATGAACTGAAATCAGCACAAGAAATCCCAGTGGATCAGCAACGTCTTTATAATTGCTAACTAATGATTGTAGAGATCAGATGCAATCTGGGTCAAGTCATACTACGTAAGTAAAGAAAAACTTAACTTGCCGTTACAAACTAAGTTAGTAAAGATACATTTTTTAATGAAATTAGTTTCTAAACTCTATAAAGATTTTTATTTGATTAATGCACCAAGAACAAATTACAATAATAGAGAAACATTTATTATTTCTGTATTAAAATTAAAATATAATTCATATCATAAACTAGATAAATTAAGTTTCAATTGATGAACATAAAAACGAAGAACATGCGGGTAGGTAGGTTGATTTATGATTTTGTAGTCCTTAAAAATTATTAATATACATGTAAATGTACTTAAAGACATCAAATAACATTAAACCTATATGGTACTAGTATGATAGTGCAGCGATATGTCTTTAAAACTTTATACAAGTAAATAATAGTCTATGGACAAAACAGCACAGTATGCAAGGAATGCTGAAATGCAAGGGAACCTAGTGTTAAGACACTTGGTTTTCCGCAGAATTCTGGAGGCATTACGTGTTGAGTGGTGGGTGTAACTGCCTCGATACCAGAGCCAAGAAATGAAAATATTAAATATTTTATTTCGTCGGGTGTTGATCGAACCTACAACCGGTCGCATTTAGCATACAGTCACACTTTGTATCCCAGCGCCGCAACTGGCCAATAAAATATTTATTTATTAAATTATAAAGTAATATACTATAATTCCTTAAATGACCCGAAATGCCTAGCAATACCTTGTATTGTGACTGAAAATTGTTGTACTACTATATAGTGAATTTACAAAATTGACGTTCAAACGTTATCCAATCACGTAGAGAAGTGAATTAAAGCTCTAGTAATCAAGATATAGCGCGGCGTTGAATTTCACCTTCTCTCTCATAACTCACAACTATCGCATTTACAGTCAAACGCTTGCCGACCTCGACTACCACGACGGCCTCAGTAATTAACATGATATTTTAAAATTAAATGCATTAGACAATTTAATTACATCCAGACTTATATTATTATTACAATAAAGAATCTCCAACCTCCGTCCCGTGTAGATTAAGCTACAACGGTTTTATTAAGACAAATTGAACGATACGATATAGAAGCTTGGTTTTGCTATATATTAACTAAAGTATATACTCGTACAGTAGTACTAGCACGCTTTTATTTGCTTTTCCGTATCAACTATCTCACCATCAGCTTAGGGCGATGTTTATCGTGGGCCGAGTTACTTCGACACTTACCAAATGAAATTAGTATAATTGTATACTCTGGAGCTATGAGCTAGGCTTAGGGGTGCGCCTTCTCCTTCTAGAATATTGAAATTTGGAAATATTTAAGAATAATTTTGGTAGAGTAGAGTAAATGTCTAATTCATTTTATTTTATATTTATTATTAAAGATATTGGAGCGGTTATGAAGCGTTGATGAAATCAGTATCTACATGTAGTGATTGTTGGTTCGACTCTCACTACAATGGCTTTATAGAAGACGAAAAAAATAACCAAGGAGCATTGGTGAGGTTAGGTTAGCCTTAGGCCTTACCTGGAGTCCGTTGGAGTACACTCGAAGAATCGAAATTTGTAAGTATAAGCACGGGACAAGTGAAACGACGTGTAGCTTGATACGCATTGCTTTATTCCCCGCCTCTCGACACAACCGCGGTGACGGACGCAGCCACTGTTTATTATTCATGTACACTCTATATACAACAGGAATCCCTAAACGTGACCCCTGGGTAGTACGAATCAAGCAACATTCTGGTGGAACGCATCAGCAGAGGCTGGTTTCAACCCACCTGATAAAGTCATGTCTTGAAACGGCTTGAAAAGCAATAACTATAAATAGTAAGTACCGTCACATATTATGACGTCTAAAGTTTCATTAAGCCACTTACGGCCCTAATGATAAATGTGTTTCGTATACGAGTACGTGGGGTGAGGCCTTATTTCGTGTATCACAATTAGTCTTTATGAATCTTTGACGTGTATTGATGAAAATTCTAACGTCATTTGGCTTTCAAGGACCCAAAATTTGAAGTAACTACTTGTAAATTGATATTTTATACTTTTTTTAGAGTTTCATTTTTTTTACCTTGTTAGCAGAGGGAGCCTAGTATTAACATAAAACACTATGTTTTCCTACTTTCCACCTAATCCTGGAGGCATTGCATATTAAGTGGTGGAACTCAACGCCGTCCTTTACCACAAAAACATGCCAACAAATGAAAATTGTAAATATTTCCTTTCCTTGAGTATGAATCAATCTCTCGAACTGTCGCATTTACAGTCACACGCTTGTGCCCCTGAGCCATGACTGGCCTCTATTACCTACACTTGGCTGACCATATAAGTTCTGAATTCTAATCTCTTTTATCAGTCACTTTTCTACACAAATTGATTTCTGTCATCATAAAGAAAAGTCACTAATACTTTTTGAAAAAATGAAAGTGATCCAATTTATTTTTGGGGGAATATTTTATGCTTTCCCATAGAGTTCGCGCTTGACGTAATAAAATACTCTAATAAACATTTTAAGTAATGCCGGAATTTGGCGGAAAGTGGATAGCAGAGTGTCTTAGTCTTAAGCTTTGCATACTCCTTGCCTACCCTGCTACATGCTGAAGCCGGATACAGGTTGAAGCTGATAAAAACTATCTGTGTCTACGGTGATAGTTCATCATTATTGAGATTTCATGGCATCACCAAATATTAATCATTCACAAGTAAGCAAATCTATAAATTCATGTTTAAACAAAAATTTGTCTGTCTCTATTAATCTCTACATCCACACGATCAGTCAGCTATGGTTACAAACATAAAAAAATTGGTCACTATTTAAAAAACGCCTTTTCATAAATAGGTATAATTTGCAATTTCCCATTTCATATTCATGAAACGTAGTATGAAAAGCGTTACTGCTTTATCAAACGCTACACTGGTTTTAAATATGCATCACCTTGCATTGTCGAGGGATTACCGACGAAATTTAATAACAATGTAAGTAAACTTTTGTTGGAAGCACAAAGAGCAACAAGTAGCCTGTTCCTCCTAAATGTTATTTGTTGTATATGAAACATTTTATCATTATACACAGGTATTTCATAGAAAAAAATATTATATATTTATTTTTACAAACTTAAGGTGGTTTACTTATAAGTTGTATCTCTCGATGACATAAAATCCTGATATTAAAAATAAATAAATTAAATATAAAAAAGTCCTGAGATTGATACGAAACAATGTGTTGAGTGGACGTGTCCGAGTGGCACTTGTCCAGATTTAAATATAACATGACCACGAGTAGCATTCTTGTTTATGACTATTTATTATAATTATTTTTTTAACATTCGAAGCCATCGTGGAACAGTGGAAATATTTCACTTCCTCGAGTGGGGATCGAGCCCAGAACCAGTCGGTTTACACACTTTGTGCCCCTTCGTTACGGCTGGCCTCAGGCATATTTCAAAAGGTTGCCTTTCGATAGCCAGAAGCTAGTTCACCATAGTGGGCTATAGTGTACACGTATACCTTCGTTCTGATCTAGTTATAGGAGCAGCCGGACGTGCGAACTAACTTAATTAGATTAGTTCCGGAAACATGCCTTAGAGCTAGTGGAAATTGTATTAAATTTTTATTCTTAAAAGGTTGAGATAGTTTGGCAAAATGTGCGTTTTTTAGCTTTACTCTGTATTCCGGATGGAACTTGATGTTCATACACTCTGTACCCCACTTTCCACACAGTTTCAAGCCATTGGGGGTTGACTCGCGGAACATAACACTGCGCTTTGAAAATGAAACTAGTTTATTCTTTTTAACAAATTGAAAGTTTTATTCCACACTAAGAAAAGAAAAATACTTATTTAGAAAACGTATAAAAATTTGAACGTAGCAGGGCTCGAACCCGCGCCTCCTGGAAACGACCAGGCGCTCTGACCACTGAGCAATATGTTCTCATCAAGCTAAGTCGAAATGTTTTCTAAATAAATAGCTTATTCTTCCGAATGGAAAGCGAATCTTTAATTGTCGCGTCTACAGTCAGATGTTGTGCCGTTAACACTAAGTAACGACGTGAGTGCTTCAATTTTTATTTTTTACTAGCGGCCCACCCACGGCTTCACCCGCAAACCATTTATAATAGTGGTTTTATGCTGCATTTGCCAACAAATTGATACATTCAATCATGAACAACTTGTTTTCATAATTCTCAGAGAGTACAAACATTATGTGGCTGATTGAATAGATGTCATCGGTGGCAAGGGCGCCCCTTGTAGGACTCGAGACTCGTCTTGCGGCCGTAAACAGAGCGTCAGCGTTGATTGATATAAATTTTACATTTTCTCGAAAAGTATATGTTCACACTATATACTATAAAAGTCGAAGCTTATCTTCATAAATTTTCCTTAATGATAGAATAGATTCTGCTTATACGTCTCAGTATTCATGTCAAATATAAATCAGCGATAAAACCTTGAAAAAAAAAGAAACATTGCTAAAATGAGTGGTGGAACTCAACGTCACGCTTTGTCCCTATACCAGAACAAAGAACTCAATATATTTTTTCATTTCTTGATCCGAAACCTGTCGCGTTAACAGTTCCCACTTGTACCCCTGCGCCACGACTGGTCTCAAATTAATCTGACTATACACAAAAAAGTTTGTAGTTTCAAATCTGAAATGATAGTAAAATGTTTTTATAAAATACTATATTAACCCATTACCGCCCTCTGTACCTGCACAGGTACAATTACTTAATCGATAAATTTTGTATTTTATCTGTGGTAAGTGTTGAAGGTAGTTAGAAAATACAAATTTAGATGATACTAGTTACCAGATAATAAATAAAAGTAGGCGGTGGCGCGAAAACAAATGTCACTTATTTGGTAATAACATACGGAGTACAGACACGACATACAAGGTAAGATTATTTTGTTGGTTTTTATAAAAATAGTGAAATGTTAAAACTTCTTTTTTTATATTTATGGAGAATATTTATTTGTGTTGGTAATAATAACATAAGAATGAAAGTTTATTACAAAACTTGTAAAGTGCGGTTTGTTTCATTTGTTCTACACAGGCGGGTACAGCGGGCAGATTCGTACTAAAATTTCGTTTTGTTTACAGTATTACTTATAAGTTGAAATAGCCAATCTGAACGTATTTACCAGCTATAAGAGACTGGAGGAAGCCTTGGAATCAATTTTGGCTGATGAAAGCAATGATGAGTACGATATGGTATTAGTGCCACCAGATCCGGCTGTGGTGAGTGATGAGGAAGAAGGTAATGAAGATAATTTGGCGGCTTCAAATTTCCCTATGGACGTTCCAGGGACTATTGAGGTAGGTCGGCGTCGTCCTGACTACGATATGCCTGCAAAACGTGCCAAAAAATGTGATGTAGATTTACCTGTATGGAGGAAAACTCAGCCAACCTATAGTTCTACTTATGAAATTACCGATATCGTACAAAAGAGACAAAAATACGTTGTTGAAAGCTTAGCAGACTGTAATCCCGTAATTTTGTTTGCAAAATTTTTGCTCATGACGTAATGGATTTGATAACAATTAACAGTGTCTTGTACGCTAATCAAAATAATAGGCATGATTTTGAACTTGATAGTGCATGTTTGAAAATTTTTTTTGGTGTACTGATACTGACCGGTTACCATGAATTGCCATCTGAACGTGCTTACTGGAGTATATTATCTTTCAGACGAATTATTGCACGGACTTATTTACGTCCAACGAAAACTAAGAGCCGTCCGTCATCCTCAGCGGCACTAGGGGGTCGGAATAAAGGTCATAATCCTGAACGGATGGAAAACCCATTGCGATGTGTTATCTGTCACCAAAGAATTCGCTGGCGTTGCTAAATATGTTTGAAAACGCTATGTTTTGAACGACCTTGTTTTAAACAATTTCAGTCCTAAAGCGCCCACTGTACACGGCTGAGTACACCCCTTAAACTTGATATGTAAATATATTTTTTTTCATTTTATCTTCTTATATAACATATTTTATCCCTTATGGACTAATAAATAGAAAAACAATAGAAAAATATACTGCAGTTTCATTTTGGGCGTTAATGGGTTAAAGTCAATATTTTCTAGAAAGTAAACGTCTGGGACCGCACAGGAGGCAAACGAACGCCGAAATAATTAGGGGCGTGTTTGCCGACACGAGCACAACACTGTTTGTTCTTACGTTCCTAATTGACGCGATTTTCATGACACTAAATTTACTGCTCATAAAGCGTTTTCAATAAAATATTTTTTCGTACTGAATTAATTCTCATATCAAGCCCACGACAGGTTGTGGGTTTAGTTCCGCCTCGAGGTAATAAAATATTAAATAGTAAAGTAAAGCTTATTACACTGTTCAAGAATACTTAGAAGATAAAATAAACATTAATGTTGAGTGGCAGGATAGCTGCCAGCTAATGTAATAATTAAATTACACCATTGATTTTGAAAAGAGCAAATGTTGAGTTTCTTGCCGGCTTTTCTCAGCAGAACTACCTTCCGAACCGGTGGTAGCTTTTTGTTTATATGTTCAAACGACGGTAAGTGTAGAGCGGAGTATTTTTACACTAGTCTCATCTGCCTACCCGTACGCTGTATCCCGTATGTAACAGACATACGGGATACAGCGTAAAGTTCAAACAAGTTCTCACATTGTGCAGGCAACAACTAGTTACAAAATAAATAAGAAATATTTCTATATTATTATGAGCTTTTATTTCATTAAATCGTAATACCGAAGTTGTTCCTGAATAAGCCGGTAAGATAAAGTTAAAAACCAGATAGATTTAATGAAATAACGAAGAAGCAAATATTTGAAATATCTCAGTCACATGGCGAACAGAGATGGAGAGACAATGATTGGTCTTTATGTGATAGAGCCAAAATGAGAATATCCAAAGGAGCACAAAAGTAATCGACATTGCCCGAAAAACTTTTCAACTGAAGTGGTAGGGACGCCTACAAGGAGAATGGATCCATTGGGATGGCAATATCCTGGAGTGAATTAGATAATAGATAATGCACCCAAAGCCGAAATCCAGAGCCGTTGGATACGGGAATGAGAGGGAAAGGGGAAATAAAGTGGCCTTATATTAAGTTCTCTCGTTTTTCTCGTCCTCACGTTCTGTGTAGATTAAATAAACATAATATAATACATTTTCACAACAAGAAATCACAATTTCTATAGTTGTGATACTAAGAATTTCCTAAAAGTTAGATTTCTCGTTACATACTTTTCAAAAGCGAGCCCAATTCTTTGAAGGATCTTTGCTATTCAGTGAAAGAACGGAGCGGACATTCTTATCATATTTCCAGGCTAACATTTATTTATTTATTATATAATCGAATAATACAAAAGTAACAAATGCAAGGTGCAATCATAAACTCAATTAGAGTTTAACCGTGCACCAGCGTCCTTCCACATTTATATTATTTATATAAATCTATCCATCGTAATCACTCGCATTAAGAATAAGTATACAAAATTAAATCACTAATAGAATAACAATTATCATAATAATGAGTGTGCATTTAAAATAAATTATTTCTAATTAAAAAGTAAAGACTACGAGTGTAGATATATAATTTGTTTCACATATAAATACATATAATATATCTATGATTTTACCATCGTAGTTAATGTTTCATGGTAATAGCGTTTTATAACGTGTTTTACATTTTTTTGTGTTATTTAGTTCCTTACAAGTAGCGGAAGTTGATTAATAAATGTTGGTATGACATACGAGTATCGCAATGATCTCTTGCCATACATATTACAATAGTAAGGTAACATAAGTTTTAAATTTACATGATTTGTACTACATTGAGATATATACTTAAATTTACTTTTAAATATATATTTAATATTAATATATATTTTTTTATTCCCTTTTTTATTGTTACAGATAATAAACAACTAAAAGATATAGGTGGTAAGTTACTAAAGTCATTGAACAATAAATAAAACGAAACATAATTGGTCTGTAGCTTCTGAGCCATGGTCTAAATTTTATATGTAGCTTGAAATAAAAAAGTCTCATTAATATATGTTATTGGAATATTTATAATTTTGTATAATTTTGCTAAGCGCCACGCTTTATGTAGCCCACACACGGTAACTAGCTTAGACACTCCGTTCCCTATTTTCCATCGAATTCTGCAGGCATTGCGTATTGATTAGCGTAAATCAACGCTGCGCTTTGCCTGCACACTAAAATGAAAAATTAAAATATTAAATATTTGATTTTCTCGGGTGGGAATCGAACCCACAATCTGACTCATTTATGGCCATGACTGGCCCCTGAAATATCCATTACTATAATAGAAATATCTATTATTGAATAAGAATATTGAAATCAGTATTTAATATAAGCGTTATGTAAATGACTTCTCTAAATCTATACTGCGTTCAGTAAAACAAAAATACAAGTACAAAGTTTGCAGGAATTGTTCAAATAAAAGCCAATCCAACAATTGGAAACTTTTCCAATAAATTCCCCCACCTCACGACAGCTGATGACAAAAATAGATGGGCTTAGATTAATTGTACTATTAGAAATCGGTATCCTTTACACTATATTTATATATTGAATGTAAATCGTCAAGGTATTTTTTATCATTTTTGTAAATTTAAGACAGCCAAAAATCTTAATCTAATTGCAAGAGTATGGTGTATTTAATTGTATTATCTAATGTTATTTTATTTCGCCTCTAATTGAGTTATTTTTGTTTATTTTTTTACCTTATTTTTTTAATTATTGATATACAATGTTGCCCTCGGAGAATTCAGTACTGTGCTTACACATTTTGTACAAATATATATACTTATTATTTCTAATTTAAATCAGGACCCCGCAGCATAGCAGGCAGGCATAGGGAATCTAGTGAGATACTATTTATGGCATAAAGCGTTTAGCTATATGATATATTTTGTAGTGATACTAGTGTATTACAAATCGGTGTCACTAAACACATAAATTTAATTAATTAACTAATTTAACTTACTAATTTTAGCTAACTGACGCTCACCCAATTTAAAAAGTATAATCATCATACTTCAGTTTCCGCTTCTTATACGAGTAAAAACTAAATTCTATGCAGTAAGTTCCCCAATATTACTTGGCCAGTATGTCGCATACATCATTTCTTACAGCGCCGTATATTGAATTAAAACCTCGTCAAGTTGTCACTTTACTTCACATCCTGGTACAGTGGAGGACGTTTACTGGATACGAAGATTACAATTTTTAATCTCTGCTCTCATATGGACTATATTTACTAAGCAAAATAAAAAAATATATACCGACTTCGAATACCTGTCAATAATTGTACAAATATACAAAATATTGAAATCCAATCCGTACATACTGTATGTATTTATAAACATATACAACAACATGATACTTATCTAAATAAAAAAGACGGTCAAATATGAGTCGGATTCGCGTACTGAGGGTTCAGTATCAATTTCAGGATTGTGAGATACAATACGGGAAGTATTATTTATCAGAGTTAACAAATTTAATTTTGCGGAAGTGTACATTAATTTTGTATTTTCCAAACTATATTGTAAGTTTTTAATGTTTTTATGGTTCCGTACCTCAAAAGAAACAAGTGGAACCCTTATAGAGAATTTACCTCAAGATCGCGTTACATCTACACGAAATCAATCTATTAAATATTTAAACCTACAATCCCTTATACCACAGAAAAATTCAAGCTTCTAATTCAAAGTTATCGTTTTGCTGCATTTTGTAAGAAATCCACCGCGTGATGAAAACCCTTAGGGTACTTCCCGTGGACCTACAGTTATGAAATTTGGCAAAACTTGAGAATTCAAATAAAGGAAAAAATCCGTTCCGTTTTTATCCTTTTAAGGTACAACAACAAAAAGGTAACCCTAAAAATTAAAAAACAGTCCATCAACATTCAATTAATCTTCGAAAGAAATGGTAACAGTATACATGCAAGAAGCTGTATTTTATTATAATAAAATATTCAACATTTACGTCCATTCCCGTTGCGATGAAAATTGGAACATGCTCGTTGAATGCGCCGATAAATTATAACACATACAATGTTTCCGGGCTTACTTTAGCGTTTCAGTTATTCATAAGTGGCACAATTGTTTTTACAGGGAAATTAAGCAGTAAAATGTAGTTTAAAAGTCATTTTGAAAAGACTCAAAATGTAAAATGTTTTTAAGGTCCAAAAACTAGACCGAGAATATAGTGACGCATCGCTCTTTTCCAAGTAATTGATTCAAAAAATATTAAAATTTCTTTATAATAAAATATATTAAGATCACTGTGGACGGAATTGAGTGCTTATAGGTCTCTCTATTCATTTTCTATTTTCACGCATATATCCATTTCAGCAGAGTTTAAAGCTTTCAAAGCAAAATTTCACCCTACAATAGAGACATTCACTCAAAAACATCCACAACACGAGTTTGCCTTTAAAAAAGGTATTTCCACTTCAAAATCAAGCTAAAGCGCAACGCTGAGCTCCACCTTTCAACACATAATATCTTGAAAAATAACGGTGTCTTAACATGTTCTTTTTTTCTTGTATTTGAACTAAACACTACAGAAAAAGTAAAATATATGTACGTGGTCCGTACATTTATTTTACTTTTTCACGATTATCAGCTAATCAATTTTATTTTTATCTGTTACTTAGTCTAGGCTTATATCTAGAGGTAATTATCTAGATTTAATTCCTACAAAAATCCAGGTATTTATAGATTGCCTTTCTTAACAGGATCCCTCCTCAGGTCTAATAATATGCGGAATAAAACGTGTAGCTGCTTTCCTTTACTTTTGTAAATTTCAAAGAGTAACCATGCGTAAACCTGGTACTTACGTTATTTTTTCTTTAAGTACATCGCACCGTACAAGTCATTTAAGCAAATCGTTTTGCCAAATGGAAATAATAATTTATGCTACGCGTACAGACTCTCTATTATCGTTATCTTTCATATAAATTGCAGGCCAAGCTAATGACAATCTAAATGGGGCATGCCTCATGTTTATTGTTGTGATTTATTTCTTACATAAAAATCTTCTTTTTTGAATTAAATCAAACTAATTTAATATATACATATAATACTTATGTGTGTATGTCCTAGCGACACTAAGGAGGCTTCACAAAATCTTTACTTAACTATGTGTTATTCTGATTAATCTATATAACTGTGAAGTTTCATCTAAATCCATTCAGTAGTTTTTGTGTAAAAGGGGATTAAATATCCATCTTCACAAACTTTCACAGTTATAATATTAGTAGGAGTTATAATATTAGTCCTTTTCGTATGGGTAACACACATATTAAGTTTTCCACGCACCACTCTGTTTTAGTGAAAGTCGCAATATAAATCAAAATATAGTTTGAAACATTTCTTGACAGATTTGGTAGCTTTTTATTACTGACTTGCAATAATATTATTTGAGAAAATGATTGTAGTGATATAATAGTCATGCGAAGTAGGAACGAAACATTTGTACTGAAGTAAATATAAGCTAAGAAAACAAAGAATTTAATGAAGTATTTAGGCATATATTATCACCCGCATGGCCGCATAAGATAAAATAATATGCCGGTATTCACAAAGGTCTTCTTTTGCTAAATTAGGTTCAAAAGGGATCCGCCTCATGCGATTGTATGGAAGCTTACTTGTTTGTATTTGCATGAAACATATCATTTGGTTTCAATATATTAACTGTTGACTGACTGAGTTGTAATGTGTCTCACAGTTAAGTATAAACCTTAAAGTTTATTTGTTTATTTCCCATTGAACGCCTGAAGGGTCTAGATTGATAAGCAGTGGGAGATGCACTGAATTCTAATGAATTATTTTTAATATGACTATTCTTTATCTGACATAGCGACACACCATTTTATTGCCAAAATAAATATTATGTCAAATACTCTCCTTGTCTAACTAGACTAAGAAAAAAACATCTTAATAAGTACATTCGAGCAATGTTTTGATCCCCAGTCCATAACATTTCAATCACTTCACACAATATGAGCTTAGCAATCTAATAAAACAGAAATACTTGAATCATATTTATTTGTTTAATATTCAAACTGAAATATATTTTCAAGCGGTAGAATATTTGTTGTATTCGATATTGTTTATTTTCATAGACAAACTAGCAAAGATTAAAAGCTACACGATTCAGTTTTATGAATTACAAAAATCGGATAAAAAACTAAGGAAAAAACATATGCTTTCATGTTCATAGTAAAATCTTTACCCGACGTGTATCTGTACTCTGAGACGCGATGCTCGTAGATTTGATACTCGGAGGGATCATATAATAATCATCCCTCCGAGTGTCGAATCTACGAACTCTTATTGGATCTTTCTGATATATTACAAAATTATTTTAGGGGTTTTTTTTAGGTAGTAGAGTAGCAAGACGATGGGCAACTGGTGTCCATCTGCCAAGATCATTTATCTCAAGAACACGTGGAGAAACTGAAATAAATATTATGCCGAAATGAAATCAAATATCCAAGTCTACGATCCCTTATAACACAGAAAAATATCTAACTCCACTCAAAAAATACGAGTGTGTTTGCCGCATTTTGATATGAAAATCGCCGCGTAAACAAAACATTTAGCGTACTTATCTAAAATAAACATCATATTCTTTCTTACCCTTTATTTAAAATATTATTCTAAAATCAAAATTCTTTTCAACCTCATATATCTTAAATTTTTGCAGTAAATATATTTGAATTTCTAACTATCACAGAAACAATTATCGAAATCTCCCTCGTGAATAAAACAACACTGTATCTGCTTCGTTACCATTCCTCATACCTCCACCTCTTATACTTTTGAAAGAGATCACGTAGAAATTTTCTTCTCAACATTCGTCTCAAGCTGGGATCTATCTATTCATCTGTCAATTTATCATTTGAGTATCTTTCTTACATGGATGAAGGATACAAAGTGTTAAGCGTTCAAAGCAAAATGGAAAAGTAAAGATTTTTCGTGTCAATAAATTTGTAACTAAGTATGTTTTCTTGCTTCAATCTTATATTACTTTTTATTTATTATTACTATTATTACTGCATAGCTATAAACATACAAGGATCCAGCCATAAGGAATAAAAAAAGACAAAAATATGCTTACATTTTTTGTCTTTTTTATCTCTTTCTCTTTGAATAATTAAATAAGTACATCCCGTCTGGGGTCATGGTAGGGTTTTTCGATGAGAAAGAACACTAACTACCCACATAAGTTGTGTCTTATTACACTAAGAGGTTGAAAGTAATAAGATTTGGGTAAATGACACCCAAACCAGCACTCCGTCACGTATTTCATGAGCTTGCGGACTATTAAAACTCGTGAAGGAATTTTTATACTGTGAGGAGAATATTAAACATAATCAGGATTTTTCTTATATGATCGGAAGGAAATCCTGTCGTTTTGAATTATTTACTTACTTAAGAATAAAATATACAAATTTTAATAAACAATAATAATACATATAATAATACATTTTATTAATAAATAACCTTTCCTTTTTACTTACACATTGTCTGGCGTCCTGAGACGCACAAATTATTTTTTTTAGCTTCATCCTGTATCCCGCACATAGCAGAGAAGGCAGAAGGGACCTAGTAACCTAGTACATTTTCCGCAGATTATAATTAGGTCAAAGAAAAACAGTCATCAGCTTGAGAACATGATATTACAGATTTAATGAATTAATTTTTCCACAAGCTTTGCACGAATTACACGAAGAAATGAAACTTTGCTCGTTCAGTGAACGTGATAAAATGCTGATGTAGATACTTACAAACCAGAGACCAAGGGCTGTTATTATGAAGGCATGAGATATTATAATTTAAGTTCTACTTTCGCTGTCACATGTGAAGAGTTCCTTAATATTTTAAACTCGTATTTGTGAGATCACTAAGATAATTATATCTATATCCCTTCAAAAACACAAATGTAAAAGCAAGTTTTTCTTTAGACGAGTTTATGTATACACTAATGGCTATTATTATATTTAGCTTATATTTCATTTTTCTTCTGTATACAATATTTATTATTTCTTATTACATCCTAAAAATATTATATCTTTTTCTTATACATTTTCAGTTTGTTTGCTAAAAAAGTAACAAAGTTAAATTTTTGGAAAACCTAGACAAACCAAATAAATAAATCTTGGAGAATGTTTCTTTTCTAATTACGAAGTACAAAACACATAATTAAATTCAACAGGAATCGTTTATTCTATTGGACTTGGGAAGGAAAATGCCTCACTGAGCCTTGTTAACATTGTAAGCTAAGTTCAACTTAGTTTTCTTTGACTTAAAATAATTAAAACGTGTTATTTTAAAATATCTTTTTCTATTTGTCAACTGTAGACATTTCATATGTTTTCCTATATCGATGTATATTATTAATAGTGTGGAAAACACACTTTTGAAACGATTTCTGTGAGGAACGGAGGCTAGGAGGTTAGGTTCTAATTATGGGATCAGGCTGCAATTGACCTAATAGATATTTTTAATATTGACAATTAAGCCCCCGAATCACCTTTCAAATCTAAATAAAGTTCATCCTAGCTACGACTTCGAAACAAACTGACCTACGAAACCACAGGCACGTCAAATTTATAAAACCCCACTGTTTTCATCAGAAGTTTGTAAATTTAAAAAGTCTTCATTTACTTTGAAAATTGCTTAAAAAAGAAAACAGTTTAGGCTAATACACTAAAAAGACATTTAAAATTCCTTTAAAAAAACCGTTAATAAAGATCAGTCTTCGCGCCCCATTTATTGCGTCGCATATTCATCTCAATTAAGTAGAGAGCTCCTTTTTCCGCTCTTGGTGTAGATCGAATTAAAATATTATTCAAATTTGTTTTCCTTTAACGAAGAGTTAATTATATTTGGTACAAAAGATATGTTTTTATTTTTTTGAAGTGACGAGATTTTATTGACACTATAACCCACGCTGGGTTGTTTTTTTATAAGTTCCCAACCTACTATGACTCTTTTTATAAATAGCAAAATCAGAAGTAAGTTATAAACAGTAGAACCACATTATTACCTCCATTATGTGCAGACGAGACCGAGAATGAACTATCTTAACGGTAGGATCTATTGTCTATCCGTTGTAAACTGTGAAGATTTCATAATATTAAATATTATAAATTGCAGATAAGTTGCATTATATATTTCACATTTTTATGTATGATAAAATATTGCTTAATAGGTACAGTAATATAGTAATTTTTTGAAATGAAATAGTCAAAATCAGATTCACGCTGTATCCCGCACACAGCAGAGTAAGCAGACGGAACCTTGTGTTAAGACACTCCGTTTCCCACTTTTCACCGAATTCTAGAGAGAGAGTGGCAGAAATCAACGCCGCGCTTTGCCCCGACACCAGAGCGAGGAAATGGAAATATAAATTTAAATGAAAATCTCCCCTAGTGGGGATCGAACCAACAACCACACACTTTGTGACCGTTTACAGTCACAGTTTGTGACCCTGCGCCACAACCGGCCTCATGTGTATTCATCACATCCTTCCCAATGTCTCTCTATTAATTATGTAAAGTAAGATTCGAACTGGCTATTCGCTCACAATCATTGCTTCAAAGTGGTATCGTCAACCTTTGATGCTTAGATATATTTTTCTAAGCAAGCTAGCAAAAACAGCCCTTTGACCTATATTGTTTCAAGTGATTAACGTACAGTTTACACAAACCAAAATTACGTAGGAGCATGTGAAAATGCCTATTTGCAATTCTCAAATATCTTTTCGTTGAAATAACAAGAATTTACTACTTTACTAGGAAAGCTTCCTTTAAAGCGCGGGTTCAAATTCCGAAACGTTATTTTTTAGTCTTTTCTGAGTATAAAATAACACTTTGAAAATGTTAAGACACAATTTACTAAATTATTATTTAACATTTACTAATATTATTAGCTAGCGACACAACAGGTGTCGCCTGTATAAAATTTAACAGGGGCGCTCCATTAAGATAATAGTGTTAAAAAATATATACGGATGGCACTAGGCGCTAGAAGCAAAAATAAAATATGAACATCAAATAATTCTTGTGTAGTATTACTGGTAAATATAAATAATTCGTGGAAATAAAGTGAAAATTTAACCACGTTTAACGTTTTATACCACATCGATTTTTTTTCAGATTCACGCTGCATATCACTTATCATAGCAAAGTAGGCAGAGGGAACATGAGAACATAGTGTTAAGACACTCCGTCCTCATTAAGACATTTGAGTTCCCCATCGCCGAATTCTCGGTGAACACATGATTCTTGACGCATGTTCGAGTAAGAGAAATGAATTTTTATCATTTAGTTCAGGGGAAATGAATCCGCAATCGTTGTACGAGTATTCACAGTCGCACGCTTGTGCCACTGCGTCATGATGGCGGCTACTGTTTTGTATAGTCAAATGTTATATTATATATATGATCTTAACGTACGCGGTAGTTGTCCATGTATATATAGTATTATTTCCTGCCTGATCATAAAATGTGAAACCTGGACATTATCAATAAGAAAAAAGTGAAGTACAGAATGACTCATCACTATACCGATGTTGAGTTCCGCCAATCAATCGCAATGCCTCCAGAAATGGGCCGAAAATAAGGAATAGTCCTAACACTGCGTTCCCTATATGCAGGAAATAGCGTGAAGAACACAAAGTGAATGTAAACACGAACCTAGGTACCTATATGACTACACTTGATTCGATCTTCACAAGCCCACGTTGAACAAGTTAAAGTTTGTATATTGAGTTTATAAATCCCAGATGATTCGTAACTCAAATATTTAATTTCGATTGTTACTCCTGGATATTAATAAATTGTTATTTGTTAATAAGAATATTGATGAGATCAGTCGTGTTGCAAGGGTATGAGCGTGGGATTGTATCACGACAGGTTGTGGGTTTGATTCCCTTCTCGAAGGAATGAATTATTATTTATATGTTATCAACCCTTCACAAGTACTTTCTTTATCAAAATGAAAAATAATGTCTGCTCCAAGTCCGTATCTAAATTATTCTACATTATAATATTTTATAATAATTTGAATATAAATATGCCTAGGGACTAAATAGTTACTTAATGTCAGAACCTATCTCACCTTAATTATTATCGATTGATATATTATCTCTGATCTAATTAAAGAGTAAATAAGAAGTCTGTATATTTTAAATAAAAATCCAAAAACAAATAGCAAATAAAAAATATTTTAAATATTCTTTAAGTAATTCAGCTTATAAAACTTTGTTGTCATTAACATATTTGACAGTGCTTAGCAAAGAAAGTAATATAGCACTAATATTTTATCACTATCGTTATTTTAGAGCCTAAAGCCTTTATCGCCGTACTCGTGTTATCCTAATGGAATTAAATGTTCAGTGGACAGTGTAAACGTTTTTACAAAAAATTTACATGAAGGTTTGACTCTGGGGAGCCTAAAAGGGGTATATTATTTTTACAGGCATTATCTTTTTATTTTGTTATTTCATATTTTAGCTTCAAGCAGATCTGGCATTTTCTATGATTTTTACAAAGAATAGCTTTTTTCTACTTTTTTTTTACATTATTAAAGTGTTATTTTTAGCTTAGGAAACATAAGTAATTTTTAAAAAACATGTTAAAAAATTCAACAAAGTAGGATTTGAACCCGTGCCGGAATAACTCTTGGAAACCATCCAAGCGCTCTGACAAACTAAGCCTTAGGATCTCATCGTGCTACGTTGAAATTCTTATTTGTTTATTACAATTTCTTTTTGCTCCCTCTGTTTCATTTGATATGTACGGGATATAGCATAAATAAAAAAAATACATTTATATGAAGTGCTCATGGTGAAGTGGCATAGCATCAGAATATAAACGTTATGGTTGTGTGTTGGGGCCTCTCTCATGAATATATATTATTTTATCTTTTACGCTCCAATGGCAAGTTGAGCTTCACCACCCAAAATGTAATGGGTCGAATTCGAGCGGAAAGATTAGAATAGAGAATCTTAACACGAGAAAGAGAGAAGGTTGAAGAGAGTAGGTTCTCTCTCTTTATCCTGCTAATTGTGAAAAAAAACTGTAACTTTAAAATATATTTTTGTTAACATTTCAACGCAATTACATTTCATTGCTATTTAATTTACACTTAGCCAAAATCAAAGGTCCCATTTATTATTTCATAATTATAAATTACGCTTAAGTAGGCTGTATAATTGTACAATGAATTGCCATGTTTCTTTTCTTTATAAAGTGTAAGTAGCTTTTACCTTCGAAGCCGACAATAATGGCCTCGCACCATTTTACCTTTTATAAAGAAATACCTTTTATAGAAATTAAATACCAATTTTTTTTTTCATTAAAAATATATGTTTGTTTTTAGTTATTTAAGCTATAGAGGGATCATTTGGATTACTTTTTACAATTTTTCGTACCGTAATATGAAAATATTTATTATTTTCTATTTTTTTTTTTCTTTTATGTTACTACCATTTAATAAACTCTAGAAACTTATAACATAAAATTAGACAGAACTTAGGATAAATCTATCTAATCACGATACACCACAATAGATAAATAGTTTTTTTTATACGCTTAAGGTAGGTATTTTAACAGTATGCAGAGTCCTAATGACTCTCCAGGCCTCGTTATCCGTCGGAAGTAGTTCGAGAACACCGCTGCTTCCGCTGCGGAGGTGAGGGGCATAAATCTTGTGTGTGTTGTAGTGTGCAAAGCTGAGCCATGATTCATGGTGTACGAGTATATGAATGAAGCAAAAATCCCGGCTGGGCACATCATGGGCAGCGCCCAGCAATCGTAAAGATAACGGAGGCTCATGGGATCCGTGTCTTCTCTGGAGTTGGAGGCTGTTAGGGCCCTGAGGATGAAATAATGGCTGTATAATGAATATACGACAAGTACACCTCCTCCAGGCTAATATCAACCACTCTGCCAGAGCCCACGATCTGTTTATGCAGTCTATGGCAGAGTGGAATATAGGCGTTAGTGTAGTCTATGAGCCGTACTTTGTTCTCAACCACCCGCTTTGGATTGATGATTATATATATTCTTTATTGCACTTAAAAACATATAAGAAATACAAAATTAAAAGATAAGTTGGCAAAGGTGGGCTTATTTCTAAAAGAAATCTCTTCCAGCCAACCAATGGAAGTGGATGACTGTCAATCAGCGGGAAGAGAGTACAGTGCAGTTATCAAAACAACAACAAATATTTATCCAAATATATACATATACTGATTTACATATATCCTATACGTATATACTCTATATTTATAAATACAAACTATACATTATATATATGTACATATATATATACATACATACACACACATACACATACACATACTAAATTAATGACAATATATAAATCAATTTAATATATAGATAAACATATATATATATATATATATATATATATATATAAAGTTAATTGTTCATACTAGCAAATAAATGTTTTTTGAGCTGGGATTTGAAGGACAGTAAGGAAGGACTTCTTGGGATAGGGAAGGGTAGTTGGTTCCAAAGTGATGCGGCGTACACAGTGAAAGACTTATGGAAGAATTTGGTACTGCTCATAGATATCTCGAGCGCCGGAACGACGCACGACCGCCTAGAGCGTGAAGGACGGGGGAGAATATTAAAGCGGGAACGTTGGTAGGCAGGAAAATTTAGGTAGTTGAGGATCTTAAAAAGTAATTTCAGGATGTGCATATCACGGCGAAGACGGATTGGGAGCCAATTAAGCTGAGCACGAAATTGAGAGGCATGATCATGCTTACGCAGACCAAATACAAAGCGTATGGCGAGATTTTGAAGTCGCTCTAATTTGTTAAGAAGCTCCTCAGTCACATCCAAATAGCAAACGTCAGCGTAGTCGAGAATTGGGAGGAGAAGACATTGCGCTAGCATAATTTTGGTTTTGTGAGGGAGGAAATATTGGAAACGCCTAAGGGAATGGAAGGAGAAATGCATGCGCCTGCTGATTGCATTGATATGTGGTGCCCGAGACATGTTACAATCAATGATAAGACCCAGATTCTTAACTTCGCTACAAAAGGGAATCGGAACTCCTGAGTAGCAAATCGCTGGCACAGAATCCCAGTCGATTTTTTGTCGAAGTCTTTTGCTTCCTATAATAATAGTCTGTGACTTTCTAGGGTTAATTAAAATACCAAAAGATTCAGCCCACGATTTAATAGCACCGAGATCGCGTTTTATACTTTCAATGACTTCAGGCAATTCATTTAAATTACTATGACGGTAAAGCTGCAAATCATCCGCATACAGATGGAAAGGAGAAGTAATGACTTTTGAAACATTATTAATAAAGATAGAGAAAAGAAGTGGAGAAAGAACGCCGCCTTGGGGAACGCCAGCAGTGAGTTCCAGCCAAGTAGATGTGATATCGTTTGCTTTAACACACTGCCGGCGGTCGAAGAGATAAGAACGGAACCAATTTATAGCTCCTGAAGAAATATTGACTGCTTGAAGAGTGCCAAGAAGTATGTCAAAATCAACAAGGTTAAAAGCACTGCTAAAATCCAATAGTACCATTACAGTGAGCTTGGTGTTGTCCATAGCGCACCAAATGTCCTCCGTAATATTCAACAGTGCTGAAACTGTGCTGTGGAAGGGGCGGAAACCAGACTGAAAAGGACACAGTAAATTGTTGGTTGAGAGAAAGGAGTATAGCTGGTAATTGATTAAGGTTTCAAGGATCTTAGATAGGACAGGAAGGATAGATATTGGAAGGTAATCTGTGACATTGGAAGGATTTGAGGTTTTGGGTAAAGGAATGACATAGGCATTCTTCCATTGTGAAGGGAAAACATTATTAGACAGTGAAAAATTAATAATGTGGGTGGCTACTGGCGCAATGCTTTCCCACACAGGAAGAATCATCTCAAGGCTGAGATTATCAATTCCAAAGGCTTTAGTGGAAATAGAGTAAACACATTTTTTGACATCATCCTCTGATACAGTATTGAAAGAAAATGAAATCGAGTCTGGTAGGTCAATACGGGACAACAAAGCAAGTGTTTTAGTTTTTACTAGGGGACTTATATTTAATGGCCGAGTTGTAAAAAAAGAATTGAGAGTATTAATATCCAATGAAACTTGATGAGATTAAGTGGTTTTGCCTACTCCAAATGACTCTAAGAATCTCCAAACATGTGCCTGACTGAGATTCTGGATGGTTTTATGGAAGTAGCGACGCTTGGCATCCCTACACATTCTGTTACAGATGTTTCGCAGCTTTTTATACGTATTGAAGTTTTCTAGAGTAGGAGATTTTTTGTATTTAACCTTAACTCTATCACGTCTTGCCATAGTATTCCTAATAACATCAGTTAACCATGGGGCAGGCGCATGCTTCATACGAACTGGTCTCACAGGGGCATGAATATTGTAGACGTTGATCAGTTCAGTAGTTAAATTCTACCATATAGTCAATATTAGTTGATGACATTATGGAAGACCAGTCGATATTCCTCACATCCCTTAAGCGTTCGTTCATGATTTGGATGGCACAGTCGCTATTGTGTTTGGGAACATCTTCGGCCCCACCATACCAAATTTGGAAAGGGGTTCGGGATACGTTTCGCCAGAGTGGATTATTATAGCTGTACACTATGGTGGGGGTCATGCTGAACAGCGAGAGGCAGTGGTCTGTAATGGTCTCCTTCTGTGTAATCACAGTAATCACGCTGAAGGAGGCAGCGGAGCAGGTGTAACAATACGTACTAGAAGTACGTCTC
>DWGR01000208.1:0-28130 GCA_018247715.1 Heliconius burneyi
CAGAAATAGCTCACCACAAACGCGCTTGACATTTAGTAAACTGCACAACAACTGGCAAGTGCTTCTATTTTTTTTATATGTGTCTAAGTGTGTATGAAAATAATAATAACTGTAATGATACAGAAACAACATAAAACAAAAAAAAATGTGTTTAGTATAACGTTTAGAAAATTTGCGTTTTGTTATAGACATTAGGTATAATTTTCTTCAATTAGACATATTAATAAATATGTGTAT
The DNA here is from genome assembly GCA_018247715.1 of Heliconius burneyi. NCBI lineage: Eukaryota > Metazoa > Arthropoda > Insecta > Lepidoptera > Nymphalidae > Heliconius > Heliconius burneyi. The sequence goes on from DWGR01000208.1 coordinate 238, forward strand.
AAAGCTGCAAACTCTAAGTGTTGTATAATTTCATAAATATATTCAAATGAAATTACAGTAACAGGTAACAAGCCCGCGTCTCTCGTATTGAAGGCTACAAATGTCGAATGATCAAAACCGAGAACAGGAGCTGCCAGCACTAATTACCTTAGTCGCAATAATAGACGCGGTCAGGGACATTATGCAGTTGAGTTAGAGCCAGCGCCACCAATTAAAGTTCTACCGAGACACACTATCGAATTAAATCTATAGGATTGTATGGTTAGATGATAATTGCTTTATCTAGGCACTAACTAATTGGCTTGCCTTTATATGTGGCTTAGTGACATTCAGTGGTTTAGGTTGTGGGTTCGTTCTCTTGTTACTAAGTCAGATGTATGTATGTATGTGTTATCTTAGATCGGAACATATGTACTTTTAATGGACTCAGTAATGGTAAAGATACATGTTTACAATATCATTATGATCAACTTTATTTATTTATTTAATTTATTTTTTAATCAACGATAAGGGCCAGTGAAACTTAGTTATTTGACACGTACTCATTTTTTATACTGTAGTTAAGCATATATAGTAGTTCATGATAATTCACACAACATATTTTAAACTAAAAAACTATACATTTAATAAAATTTAGTCTAACTTATCATTTCTTTCTATTTGTATATCCTACAAAGTATGGAAAACGCGTGAGATAATAATGTTTCAAATAAAAGATAGCAGAAGCGACCTCACTGTCCCAGTGGGGAATACACTGCTGGGTGTTAAAGTTATGTTATTGAAGTATGACTTCGTTTCTTTCTTGGGTCTCTATGGACTTATACACTACAAACATATAACATACAAATATTTTGAGCTATAAGAAGAAATATTTTGTATAATATTAAACGTCGATATTATTTATTTTTTCAAATTCATCCTTTATCGCATATATAGCAATAGAGAACCTGGCATCAGAGTACTGCACTTTCCGCCTCAATTTGAGATATTTCGTGTTGAGCGTAGAAATTCAACACTACATATTAAAAAAAATAGTTAACTTTCACCAGTGGTGAACGCCATCGCCACGCAACGCCATCGTGGCCACCAATTTCATTAAATTATAATAAAATATATTTTATTTTTATTAAAAAAATATTATATAAACTATGTCAAAAAACTAAAAAATATATTGCAACTATAAACGGTTACCATTCCGAAAATAAATATATGTACCTACACATTAACAAAACATAATATCTATTCTAAACGATTATTCTCCGAGGAAATGAAAATGGAGATACAAAATATAAATAGACACTAGATGAAAGAAAAATATATTGAGCAATAAATATTGTATAATATGACAGAAATATGGAATTATAACCTTTATCTGGGATAAATTAGGACAATGTCCTGTGACATGTCCGTCGACACGTGTCTGTTTAGTGTAGATCCTTGGTTATAGAAGCGTGTGACGTCTTGTTATATAATGCTATCTTCGGTATCAAAATGTCGTAGATTTCTTTAAATATTTTGTTTTTTTTAAATATTAAATAGGATAATTTAGAGTAATAATTAGTTCTTGTACTATTTAACTCAGTGCAGTGTCTGGGACGTGCGACCACAGGTGTAGGCTTCAGGGGCCTTTTTACAATGCAGTAACGTTGCTTACACTAGCCCAGCCCAATATAGCAAATTACTTCGAAGGAAATAAATTATGAAGAGTACCTTTCTTCCTTAGTCTTTATCATAAAGAGAACCATCTCCGTATATGAAAGTGTCCAACAAGAGTGGCACCATAAAATAAATGTTAAAGAACGCGACACGCGACTTGAATGTTTTATTCAAAAAACTTTAATATGTGTGTCAAACAAAAAACCATATTTTTAAATAAAAATTCGATTTTTATTTACAAATAAAAATCAAAAACTACAAAATAAAGTTAATCCACTTGGTTAATGTAGACAAAATAAATTAATATTTATTATAATTTAAAGTTATTTAAATTTAACCATACGTACTAATATTTTTACTATGCAAAGAAATTATTTTTTATTATTTTTACCGTCCTCTGCGTTGTTCTAAAAATGAAAGATTCTTTAGTTTAAATTAAAAGATTTATTTTATAACATTTTTTTGTATTTATTTTACTTTATATTATTATTTCTTGGCTCTGGTATTGAGTCAGCGAGGCGTGAGTTTCTACACTTCAATAAACTCTCAATGCCTCCCGAATTTGGCGCAAAATACTCGTAGAGAACGGAGTGTTTAACACTAGGTTCCGTCTGCCTTCACTAGTGTTACGGGATGCAGCGTGAAGATGATTTTGTTTTATTTTGTTCCTTTAAATTATTATTGAAAAAAAAAACGAATATAATCGTACATAATAAATTTCTACTTTTCTTAATCAGCCAATCGCCGTCCACTGCTGAACGTACGCCTCCCTTATCGAGCGCCAACCATCCCAGTCTTGGGCTTCTCGCATGCATTCGATGCCAGCTGATGCTTTTTTAAATCTTTATTTTTTTAAATTTAAATTGTTTGTTATTTCTATATTACATTGCAATGATGGTCCAATATCATTTATTTAAAAAAAATAGCTTCATCTCTTGTCTCGCTTATAGAATAAGTGGAAAGAACTGGGGGTACACATATTCAAGGATATTTTCACGATTTTTTCGTATATTTTTTAAAATGTTATATTTGTCTTAAAGACAGAAATACAATCGTAATATATTGTGAGCTATCAAAGCAGAGTTCGAACACCTCAAGTTATTGTACGACTATTGACTAACCATCGTAATTGTGTATTCAACTATCGCTGGGTACACTTTGAAATGTCATTTGAATTCAATCCCTGATGTCAGTTCGGTTCGCACTCGGATTTTATATAATTGATTTCATTTCTCCGCTCTACTTCCACTGCCCATTCTGAGTGTCCAACACTCCCGATTCCCTAACAATAAGAAATAAAAAAACAGTTATATTCATGTCGTTATTATCAATCTTAGAGAAAACATTAAATTTATAACACTATCAGTCTGCTACGAATATGATACTAATTTAAGACTTAGGGCGAAGCGAAGCTACCGTGACATAAATGACCCCTCGGGATGTTGTATTTAGCTTACAGCAGCCTATTATCTCCGCAGTGGACGCCTGTATTTACATATTCCAACTAAATTTTGAAGGTAAATTCGGACACATTGTAGGTGCTTAACACCGTAATTGCTACGTAAATAGATTAAGGGAGTGTAATAGTTTTCATGAAAACTAAGAAAACATTTTTTTATTTTTCAACATTTCAATGTGATTTGCGAATTAATGAAGGGAAATATATTGTTTGAATTGTCAAGGTTGATCAAATAATACAGATATTTGTAATTTTACTCGTAAGATTATTTTAATTAAATGTAAAAAATATTATTTATGTATTGAAAAATTACGAATAAGATAAAGCTTTGCAACATAACTTCTTAACTTTTTTAAATATTTTTGTTTGGACCACATGACATCTAGCACATAGCGGGATAGGCAGAGGGAACCTGGAAACTTAGTGTTAAGACACTCCGTTCCTTGACTCTTCTGTTCTTGATTTTCCGCGTACTTCTAGACAGATTGCGTGTTGAGTGGTGGAGGTTAACGTGCGGCGTTAACTCGTTACCAAAGCGAGAAAATTAATACAATGAATATTTTGTTTCCTCGGCTGGAAATCGAACCCACAACCTTAAGCATTAAACGTTGCAGGCTTGTGCCTCTGCGCCACGATTAGTCATATTAGAGTTTTTAAGAACGCAAAGCATTTTAATTTTCTTTGTCTACATAAGTTATTTTAAAACAACACGATAAAAAATCAAGATAGCATACTGGAGGAAGGTCACGACGTAAAAAGCATGAGGACCACTCGGAGGGTATGTATGAATAGGTTGATGATAGTGGACGAAGCGAAAGAGGTATGTAGAGACCGTAGCGATTGGCGCTCCGTTCTGTCCATCCGCCTCTGACTACCCCGCTAGGGATAAAGCGTGAAGTTAAGTTAAAAAATTACGTAAACAGCTTAGCTTGGCACATTGTAGAAAAACTTTACGTAAACAGCTTAGCTTTATACATAGTATGAAAGACAAGTCTAAGAGAAGCTGATTTTGCTTAGAGAAATAATGAGAAAACTGACCTAGAATGGTGTAAAACAACATTTATTTTTATTATTTTATACACAAGACACGCCAGAAATACTGTCACCAGATAAATGGGTATCGGATGGCGTTAATAAAATTAATTAAGTGATTAGAGTCGGCCTCGGGAGACTGTTTACATGAAACCTGTCCTCAGTTGAAGAATTACAGCCCATCCTACGTATTACTTTGATAAGAGTATTCTTCGATGGATTTTGTGATTTTTGTGTTATAGACTTATGAAGGATCTGTAAAATGATTATAATTATAAATTAAATGAGGACAGTCGAAACACCCACAGATGGTGGGTTTTTTCGGTCGATTTCACTCGAGGAAATTAAATGTTTATTATTACCATTTCCTCGAGCTTGCGCTGGTATCGAGGCAAAGCGCGGCAATATATTCCGCCATTCAACCTCCAATGAATTTGGCTGAAAGTGGGGAGCGGAGTTATCTTAACACTAAGCTCCTTTTTCCCTGCTACATGCGGGATACAACGTGAAATTGAAAACAAAATTATCGCTCAGCATCCGTTACGCTTGGATGAATACAGAGTAAGATAACGCCGTAACAGTCATTTCAGATCAACAGCCGGCAACAATCAAAAAAGAAAATATTTATAAAGAAGCTACCACGAGTGATTTGAATCGGAACCATAATTATACAACCACAGCCTCAATTTTCATAACAAGATAATATTTAACGATTATCGTTACGACCAACTCATTCATTTTCCGCTGTCTTTATTTTCTTCATTATTTTCATTGGTATTGTAAAAGTGTAATTCGCGTTACAAACAAGGCAATTATCCTTAATCTTGCCTGATATATTGGTGAATACAAAACAAAAAACAAGTATTACAGTTTGTTTTCGTATATTCATATATCATAAAATTTTTATAGAGGCGCTTTGGTGGCGCAGTGGCACAAGCATACGTGAAAATTCAATGCGGCGGTAGTGGGTTCGTGTCCCACTCGGGGGATGAAATGTTTAATATTTTCATTTGCGCCCTATATTAATGAGACAAAGTGCGGCGTTTAAATCCTATTTATTGTACAGAATTATTGAATTATATTTATAGAATATCATACAAAAATAAATTTAATTTTATATTAGCCTCTGGACTAATTTCAATAACGTTTTCGCTAATTATCTTTTATTATGTTTTACCTAAGCTAAGTCTCTTTGAGATTTGTTATGAAAAAATATATAATAAAGGAAGCCCACCAAAAAGAGAAATAATAAGGTCATGTACCATGAACGGACCAGTAGTACGCATTATATTAAATCTTACAGTCTTAATAAATATAAATAAACCCCCTAAATTTCATCCTTAGAAACTAATTGCCAGGAAATTGCAATATATTATCTCGTACCTAGCCGGGACGGGGAACAGCGTGAGAAAACTCTTAAAGTAGACCTTTTACGAACACTACGAAAATTCGCTAAAAGTATATTTAAACACCTACTGGCGGGCGAGACCCTGTGACATACATCGCACCAAACTGTAATCACGGTGGTTTTCGGTTCAATTCCCACTCTCGGCAATGAATTATTTTCAATTCTCGGCTCCAGCAGTTTTAACTTGAAATTCATACATCGCTTCTTTTAAAATAATATAAATTTAACATTTTCTTTAATTACGATGCCTAGTGTAAAGCTAATTTGTTTTGGCTAAAATATTGCCTATCTCCTCTCAATCCCTTCCCATCCCTTACGTGTTAGTAGTAAGTTACAATAACACTAAATTTTTATTCGCCAAAGCGCCGGAAGCTTTCAATTGTTTCACATAACGTTTTTATACGTAAAATTCATCCACAAATGGTAACAATGGACTGCTGATTCGTCTTTAAACTTTATTAGAAAGTCACATCAGTGAATAAATCGAAAAATAAACAAATTTTAGAGTAGATACTCGTTGAAATGACGTCTAAAGGTACTAACTGCCAAGATGATGTCACTTCTGTCAGTTAACTGACCATGCTTATTTTTTTCTTTATTTAGCTTCATGTTCTATCGTTTACATACCAGAGTCAACACTCCGTTCCCATTAGGACACTTCCGATCCCCAGAAAATTTTAACTTTCACTTTCTGCCGAATTCTGTAGGCACTCGAAACAGTGCACAACAGAACAGTGGGGGACGAATTTTAATACATAATTATGTATGAATATACATAATTATGTATTAAAATTCGACATGACACATTTATTAGCAACGAAAATAAAACAAAATATTTTTTTTGGCTTACCAAAATTCTTAATTTAACTGAATTCTTAAATTAACAAAAGTTGAAGATTATCTTTCACTAAATAAAAATAAATATCCGACAGACTTTAAAGACAACTACTTAACTAGCTGAAGTTATTTTGCACTGTGTACTGAGAAGTTCACTGGGGACGTTACAATCGTTCAAGCTATTTCCAAGCTAAGTTTAAACGAACCCAGATTTTAGATAGAACCTAGATACTGTAATGAAATACTTTTGGAAAGAAAATAAAATGCATGTTCTAGTATCTTGAGGTAAATTGCTCTAAAGTATAAGACATCGAATCTCGAATGGCGAAATTACTAAAACAAATTATTCTTAAAGTTGCTTAAGTTCTAAGTAACTAGATTTATTACAATCTAGTTAAAAAATATAAAGTATAGTTAAGAAACTCTTGTGACTCTACCTAAAATCAATTACATAACATATTTTAAACAAATTTTGAAAAAGAAAACAAAAACAACTTCTTCCGAAACAAAGTGATTTTAATGAAATATGATATTATATACAATCAATACAAAAGCCCATTAAGAATAAAATAAGACGCCGAAAGTAGTATTATAGTTTGGGTGTTTAAAGCTCGCAAAATATCTCAAGTTAATTAAATTTATTTCTGAGATTATATTTTGCTTAATTTTATCCCATTTGACTATTTGTTAACTAATACAAAAATCCAGTTTTTCACTTATTAGTGTGTTTAATCTTAGGTACAGAGGTATACTTCAATTGGTTATTCTTCCGCTTTTTCCAGCTTCACGCTGTATTCCACATGATACGCAAAGTGAGCATTGTGTTAAGACACATCGTTCTCCAATTTCCACCCAATTTTGGAGGATTCCGTTTTCTCGAGACGGAACCGAAGCCAAAACTAGTGGCGTTCGCAGTCACACGCTTGTTATCCTTTTATAAAGATAAAATATATAGGTATTGAAACTATAACTCTATAATAATTTGCATTTCCCTGTTCATTCTGGTTGATGTAAAACTATTTTTGAATTAAATTAATTCTGCCTCATGGAGGTTTTGCTTTTGGCTCCAAAGGAAATTGTTCGTTCAGCAAAACGTTCCCGTTCCCAAGTCTAGAAGCTATCGGACGTTTTAAATAGATAGGATCACGTAAGATATATTCGTAGACACATTTGTTTTGTATAAAAGTCCAATATTGGAACATTGTCGAACTGTGGAGGGAAAATGTTTTATATTACTTTATATAACGCGATATTTCGAAAAGTACTTTGTAATTTGCAATATATTTAGAAATTCTTTTATTATTATTTAAAAAATATATATATTGTATTTAAGTAAATTTGAAGAAAATTTATGCTATTAATAATAGCTTTAAAAAAATAATAACAAGGCCGTCGTAGCGCAGCGACAAAAGGGTATGCTTGTAACGCAACAGCTGTGAGTTCGATCCTCACTCGAGGAAGTGAAATATGTATTTACGTTTATATTTCCATTTCTTCGCTCTTGTGTTAAGGCAAAGCACGGCGTTGAGTTCTACAACTCAACATTTTCCGAATGGATATTTTTATTTCTGCTGAATTCTGGAGGCGCAGTGCCTCCAGAATTGTGAAAAGTGGGAAATGGAGAGTCTTTACACTAGGTTTAATGTTTTATCAATTAATGAAAATTAGCAACTGAAGTTTAGCGGAAACCATGAATCTTAGTATAAACCAGATTTCAATTATTTGTTATGCTTTACACAGAGGGAGCGTAGTATTGAAAAAATCCGCTCAATTCTGGAGACATTTTAAAACATTTTGTCGTTTTGTTGACACCAGTGACAACATATCCAAAATATGCACTATATCTCACATTTACCCAGGAGGAGAAAAAATCTCTGATCGGCCAGGGGTGGGGTTAAACATGTTCTCCATGACAGCGTTTCGCACGCTGTCGTAGTAATATGTAGCTGTCGTAGGGTAGTGCCGGCACACCGACAATTGCACGTACTACAGCGAAGGGAAAGATGATGCAGTCAAAAGGTTAATTCGGATCGCGAATGGGGCAACGACTACATACATTGCTTGAAGATGGCTTTGAAAGATAGGAATGAAGCGGTAGTCACCTCTTCCACCGTAACATAGCGATCTTGCCCTTATCATAGTCCAAGATTCTCACATGCTAATCACATATATAATAGTTTAATATATAATTATGATAATTCTAGTTTACATATGTCAATTATATAATATCTACCCAAATTAAATGTGTAATTAAGTATAAATGTATAATTAGTATATTGTAATGTCGAAAATTGGTAAATACAATATTATAATAAAGCTCGCTTAACATCTTAGATCAAAGTGAGAAGAAAATTAAATACAATAATAAAGTAAGAAAGGGTACGAACCAAGCGTGTGTAGTGTTAAAATAAACTTAAAAAAAAACATATTAAAAGTAAGCATATCTTATAAATAGCTATTTATATTTAAATGCTATACAAATAAAATTGTACCGTGTTAATAAACCACGTAGGCGCATAATTTATGCGGGTTTCCCTTTTTCTTATCAAACATCGTGTTGTGTAAGAACCATGAAAAAACACGGAGTACATGAACTACAAATATAAATTTCACGGGTCGATACGCCCACGAGAAGTAGCTTATAGATTTTGATTCCACGACGAATTTCATATAAATTGAAGCATAAATGCTCGGATTTTTTTAATTGAATTGACTTGAAAGCTTGATTTTGCTGTGCTCCAAGGTACCATAGACCTGAATTCCAGCTGACTACTTGGAGATAACGGTAAGCGAACAAACGGACAACAAAGTGATCCTATGTAGGTTCCAGCTTTTATCTTTTTGAGGTACGGGCCCCAAAAAATACACTACGTATGAGGATAACATTTGTTTCTTGTATAAAATATATTCCAATTCCAAATATTGTAAGCATTTTATTTTAGGTGGCTCTCGTCTCACAGGAAGATAAGCGCAAATTATTATTTATTACTTTTCATTTTCTTTGTTTCGATATCAAGACAAAAACGCGGCGTTGAGCTCTATCACTCAACCCGCCATTGCGGGTGAAAATTCGGCTGAAAGTGCGGAACAGCGTGTCTACACTACTCTGTCTATCTTGCAGGATACATCTTGAAGCTTAAGCTTAATTTATCTGATCAGAAAGATATATACTGTTAGCCTACTAGGGTAAAAGAGGGTAGATGTAGGTGAAAAAGACTATAAAACTAGTGGAATTGTATCTACCGATCACGAGCGTTCATCAAAGGTCGTTCTTTTTCTTCAGGCGCGAGCTACTCTAGCCCCGCTCAGTGATGCTGTCAAGACCAGTCCAGCAATCAATAGCAATACAGTCAACAGCAATAAATCCATTAGAAACAAAAGTCAATCTGGGGCCAGTTGCTTGTTGGTGACGGCCATTATCGAAAGGAAGCTCGTGTGAAGTATTATTATTAGGTGATATATATCACTTATCACAGTTATGTAACTTCTATCCGAATACGCTAGAAACATTTAGACAATATGTGTTTTATATTGTTTTTTTAAAAAACGTTAACCGCTCCCGGTTTCTCACAATATAATAAGTTCACACACTACTGAGCAGCAACAAAATAAAAAGATTGTTGTTTTAATTGGCTTGTGATTATTGGACGAGAATTTTCAATTACGTGTTTTCTGATAATGAGATAGCAATAGATAGTACCTTTGTCTTTTATATTTATAGCACAATTGATATTGATATTTTTTTGCTTTTTGAAAAATGAATAAAAAAAACAAAAGTTAACTTATAATATACATCAGCTTCGCGCTGTATCCCGCACGCAGCAGGGTTGGTAGAGGGCACCTAGCCTTAAGACACTCTGTTCCCCACTAAAAAGAATATTTTTATGATAAAAATTAAGTAGTAAACAAGTATTTCACTAGCTGTCAATCATAAGGCCGTTCGCTACGCACTTTTGTGCTTTCACCATAATTTATAATTCAGAGAATTCAGGGCAATACAACAACAAAGGCGTCTCAAATAATAGCTAATGAACCCAACTCGAGTTATTTCAATGGACGCCTAATGCCCAAGTTGGAACGGTCGAGCTTGCTGCCTACTAAGTTCATAAGTTATTGAGAAAACTTGAAAGTTACACAGCTTGACAATTCACAAAGGATTTGTAAATACTTAACATATACTGTAACTAAGGTGAAGTCATGTTGGTTATTCTGTAATATTTTTCATTGATTTTTAAGTGTTTATATTATTGATAAAAAAATATTCTGAAAACATCTGAAAAATAAACAAGCAGTATTCATTACACATACTACACAGCTTATACCAACTGAAGTGATAATTGGTTGGTGTCCCGCTATAAGTTATATAATTCTTTACAACTTATATTTCGGTAGAAGTAAGTTCTGCAACATCTTGTTTGTCTTTGAAAATACGGTAAATGGAGGAGATCATTTGTTTTTCTTAAATTATTATTAACAGATTTTAAAATTAATTTGATAAACTAAGTCAGTCAGTCAGTTATTTAAAAATAATGTATGTATGTAATGGTAAAAGATGTTTATTTACCGACTGCACCAGTTACGAGGGCTGCAGTTGGAGGGTTAAAAAACATGATGGAGTTAAAAAACTTATACGCTAATCTATTCTATTATCTATTTTATTTAAGGTAATTTATTCTATTTTTCTTATAAGCTAATCTATTCTATTATCTATATTAATATATACTTCTATATTTTTATATAAATTGTTAAAGAAAAAATAGCATAGGTAAAAGGATCTGTAAAGCTAATAAATTCTTAAACCATTTTCTGCCATTTCTGTAGGTATATAAAATGTGATACAAAAAATTTAATACATTTTCACGTTGCGATTTTTCCAACACGTGTAGCTCAATTGTACTTATCCCAAAGAAAAGTATCAATAAAACTTGTTTCAAAACCAGCCTCGAACGAAATATTTAATACCCTCCAAGGGATTTCACCCTGAGTCCTGAATGCTTTGCAATATTCGGGCGATGTTTAAAATAGAAGTTTTAATTTAGAGCCTCCCTTATTTTTCATCGTCTGCGTTCTGATCAAATTAAAACTTATTCGGGATCATGTTTAGGTGGAGTTTTTCTACATTTTATACCAGGAGAGCAATTGTCTCGTTTTATTATTAAGATTTTTTTTATTTAATTATAATTTTACATTAAATGGCCAGTGTCCTTTAAATTCAATGTTTTAAGACAGAACTACTGCTACGCTGTAGTACTTAATTGCACCAATAAAACTGTTAAAAGAAATAATATGATCAAAAATGTATGAATTGTGAAGATTTTATTTCTGAACATGAGGTTAATGCTGTTAGCCCTATTGGCATTTACAGCGACACCGGTTGGGGAAGGAAAGAGGGTACACTGTTCCTGAAAAAATGCAAGCACTAAGTGGCTGCCTGCGAGGAAACAACGTCCATACCACGTTGAATATACCGGTTCTGGTCCGATCATCGAAGTTAAGCAACGTCGGGCGCGGTCAGTACTTGGATGTACTTGGTCAGTACTTGGATGGGTAACAGTGAAGTGAAAATATTGAATGCATTGTTAAGAATATATTTATCGTCACCTGTTTTGACCATCTTTTTCAATACTTATATTAGTTTGTATAGCGCGCGTTCTTTATTAGATTATGTATAGTTATTATATAAAGTTATTAGATTTAACCTTTATTAAAAACTTAAAATATACTTTAAAATATCGATTAGACGTGTCTAACACTAAAATATAAATCCATTATATTCCCATGCAATTCAGGATGCTCGCAATACCATCGATAGTAAAATATAAATTCGCGGTGTAACCAAGCTAGATATAACCTCTTCTTTTGAAGTTGAATAAAAAAGGCAGATGACGATGACTGGTTAATTATTGGCTGCGACACTTGCCTCAAAACAAGTTTAAGTTGGCTGGCGTTGAGGATCCTGGCGCTCCGGGAATGCGCTGAATTAAAAGTGGAAATGTAGGGAAATTAAATTCCAACAAGAAACTACATGTTTTGAAGTACGACCAATGTTTGTTTCATTAAGGTGATCGATAGCATCAAAGCTCTTAGAGAATTGCTCTCAATAATATAGAAAAATAATTAACCTGAATGGAAAGCAAACCCACTACCCATATCTCAGCATATTCCAACTGAATCACAACGTCGTCTATAACGAACTAAAAATAAAACTAAATCAGCTTCTCGCTGTATCCCGAATAGAGCAGGGTTGGCAGTAGGAACTTAGTGTTAAGACACTCCGTTTCTTATATTATGTTATAACCGAACCTTATATTATGTTATAATTTATTTTCTCAAATAATATTTGAATATTCCCTTGGCCCATGGCAATTTATTCCAGTCTAATAAACGAAACGAATACTTTGGGGACGTTTGGGCCTATCGGTATAGAACAGCTTATTAAGTGGTTTAGCTTAAAGATATTATAAAATGAAACCAGTTCTCTATTTACTATTTCCCTGCATTGACATAAATTTAGATAATATAATAGAAAAAAAAGAAATATTATTAAATTATATTTTATTCATATTGATGCCAGTCGTGGCGCAGCGACACAAAGTTTGCGGCTGACTGTAAAAGTAATTAGTTGTGGCTTCGATGTAATATTTAGAGTAAATGTTATTAATATTTCCATTCCTTTTTTCTGGTGTCAAGCCAAATTGCATCTTCAAGTTCCGCCGCTCAACACGCAATGCCTGCAGAATTCGATTCGAATTTAAATAAAATAATACAAAAGAAACATTTATATCATATTTTATCTTTCATATGGATGGGTAACACATGTACTCACATTACTAATAAAAGAATATGAAACATACGAATGCCCGTGAACTATGACGAGGGCACTTCAAACGCAATATTCGGGGCTGTTACCGTGGCAATATGAAATGTGTTTTGGGTTCTATTCGTGCTGTGTACGCAGTGTAACGTAATAACTGCAACCTGCAACGTATCTTTGCTACTCCCAAATAGTACAAGTAATAATATTATAAATTTATTTACTGTCTTTTCGAGGTAATTTCGTTTGCATATAAAATCAAAAATTATATCAGCTTCCCTGTATCTCACACACAATATATTTCATGATAAAATACTAGGCTATTAAATAATCTGAAATATTACTCAACAGATGAAGAATGAAAAGTGTGATGTTATTTCATTAAGTCTTTATCAATCCCACATTTTTTTCACGTTTTGCTTTTATGTATATAAACTCATGAATACACCATCACACTTATCCTGCCCTCCATAATTGAGAGTGCGACACTCAAATATAACATTGTTCTAATATCATTAAAAATCACACCCGTGATATAAGGCTGACCGCAAAGACGTACAACATTGAGTTATTCAATGCCACGTGATCACTCAATATTAGAGTTATTATGATTTACTGTCGTTCATGACATCGTCCTATCAATAAAATGTTTTTGTGTCATCGTATAAAAAGACGAAATAGTAAAAGTGTGTACGAAAAATATCGATAATCTTGTATATATCTATATTAAACATTATAACGGTTAAGTTAATTACTAGGAATGGCCAAATTTTGTATAATTTTTTTTTTATTTCACACTGTATCCCACACATAGTAGGGTAGGCAGAGGGAATCTAGGAGTCTAGAGTTATGACACTCTGTTCCCCACTTTCTGCCGAATTCTGGACACATTGTGAATGGTGGAAGTCAACGCCGCTCTTTGCCTCGAAAGCGAGGAAATAAAAATATTAAATATATACAGAACACTTAAGTTCTCAAGTACAATTTTTTGAAAATTTAAAACATATCTATATGTCAATAGACATTATGTACAGTGTTTCATTACAATTGCACACTCCCATATTAACATCATTCTTGTAACACGTAAAGTCTGTAAACTGATGTTGGATATGTGCCAAGTCGTTCTTAAATGTGCTATCGTCGATTCGAGAGGTATCGGTGGAGTGAAATAAAAAAGAAGCCAAATAAGGAGCTTTTTGCGCATAAAATTGCCGAAATGACGCCATTTTTCTAACTTTCGGCGACGTATGCAAAATTAAACTCCTGATTCCTTGATAAATTCTTCAAAAATGTCTACAATTACAATTCTTGAAAGAGAACGATTTTATTTCGACATCGTTCGGTTGAATATTTTTCTGCTAAAACGTATTCGTTTGTTGCTGACTAAATCCTAACCTTAATTTTAAATGGCGAATATCTCTTCTCTCTGAATAATTTCTCCACCAAATCGTGATTCCATTAAACATGGTTGTCTTAGGGGCGTGTCCGGTCTCAATAACATCGTCATCACAATCGTTGGGTGGAATATGGAGATTAGTTTGGGAAGCTCCGTTATTTCTGGGTCAATGTTTTTTCGATAGGGATAGGTCTTCTGTGATAATGTTTGAATCTTTTTCCAAATCGTTTTCGTACATGAGATGGATAGCCTAAATATGAGGATTGCTCTAGATTTTTCAATATGAAGTTCCTTTTATATTTATTTTCGCTTATGGATTTTTAATAGACCATGGTATGTTAAGTAATGTAGAGGTCAAGCTCAGAATAATAGGGACAATAATATCATTGTTATCGAATGATAATAATACATATGAATGAAACAAGAACATATATAATAATAGATTTTTTCATATTCAGCTTTCATAGCTTCATTTGTTTATTTTGTTAGAAAGAAAAATATTTATTTAGGAATCGCATAAAAATTTAATCGTAGCTTGGACATCCAAATGCTCCAACCACAAAGCCTTATGTTCCCAGAACGTTTCTAAGAGGCGCAGGTTCAAATCCCATTACGTAGAAATTTTTAAACGCTTCCTAAATAAGTATCATATTGTTGACTGATTTTTGCTCGGTGTTCAGCTCGCGACGATCTTAAGAGCTTTGTTTTCATTAAATTCACGCGCTGCCGCAAACACGGGGCAAAGATTTACCGCAAAGACCGTCGCAAGAAGTGTTCCACGGCAAAAAGATCATTACGAAGACTTTCAAAGCTAACTCGATAAAAACTTGTCAGGATATTGGTGTGAACTAATTTATGTCTAAATTAATTTTGCAACACAATAGTGATGTTAGCCGCATTGTAGAAGAAAACATAATTATTTGTAATTTTATTTTGATTACGTGAATTTTATAAATGAAAGGTTTATTATAATTAAGATTTTTGTAGATTAAGATTTTGAGATACACGAAGTAGTATTAGAACTAGTAGGTAAAAAAAAATAATGAAGGTAAAATAAATGGTAGATTTGAGTTTTGCTTTATGCAAAAACTATAATAAGTATTTCTTGAAAACCTATACAACCGAAAATATCTTTATACTAAACATTGACGTGTTCCCCGACCTTAACGCATGCCAATAAAATTTAATAATGAAAATTGTTACGTTTACTACCTTAAAAATTAACTGGAGAATATGATGTGTCAAATTAGGAACATCTGTTCTATTTGATTAAAAATTTGAACAATTTTGAACAACCCGCCCTAGCGCGTTGCATTTAAAACTGCATTTCTGTGCAGTGTAATATCATATAAAGAGAATTAGAAGTTTGTTCATTTCGTTCAAATGTATTTTAATTATACTTTTATCCTTTAAGTTGTTGTTATGAAACTCATTACAGACCGCTGCTTGAAGTAACAGGCTTTACAGCCGAAAATCCAAATTACCTCCCGTTACGCTTTTGAGATGGTTTAATTAAAGAGAACTAAGATTTTAATATAGCACGTACAATGTCTATACATATTATTAAGCAAAACTGCTATTGTTAGGTTTAATTTTGCTCTAATATTTGTATCTAATTCTAATATAAATTGAACAAAAAGATATTTGTGATAAAATATATCTATCTATTCTAAACCTAAAATCATTATTATAATTGTTTTGAGCGTGGTGTTATTAATTGATATTTAAAGCCTAATGCTTTCACCAAACCCATTATGTCTTGAATTCGGGGTGGAAAACGGAGAAAAGAGAGCTTTAACATTAGACTGACTGCCTATCCCGCTATGCAAAATAAAGCCAAAACTAAAAGATAAAAGTATCAGTGAGATAAAGTAGAAATAGAGTTCTCATTGTTGTAGGTAACTTCCAGTTCGCACAGCAATAAAACAAGAGCGATATATTTTATTCCAGCTCCTCAGCAATCAATATATACAATGGGTGTGTGACGTCACGAACACGCGCCACCCTTTGCTACTTCGTTCATATATTTTTTTACTAAATATCTATTATATATCTAAAAATATTGACTTTACGCTGTATCCTGCACACAGCAGGGTAGGCAGAGGGAACCTAGTGTTAAGACACTCCGTTCCCCACTTTCTGCCGATTTCTGGAGGCATTACGTGTTGAGTGGCAGAATTCAGCGCCGCGGTTTACGTCGACACTAGAGCGAAGAAATGGATATATAAACGTAAATAAATATTTCTCTTATTCCAGCGGGGAACGAACCCACAACCGTCGCGTACAGTCACACTGTCGCTGTGCCGCAGTGCAATTATATAGTAGATAAGTAGATAACTTCACTATATAACATTAATTGAAAGAATGAAGGCTGCCTTGACCGCATAGTTGACCGACCGTGGCCGAGGAAATTTAATACTCTATGCAGATTCTCATGTTTATATGACACGAGCGACTGAGCGACCCGCTTGCGGCTTCGCCCGTCTGTACTAGAAAATGATTGTTCTCATGTAATTAGTTTTGTGATCTAATAGCATTATAATTTCAAAGATATAAAAACTAAAATTTCAACCAGATCAACAAAGCATAGATAGCATTATGGCTGCATGCAATTCTTTACATTAATATTATTTTTTTACTTACTACCCGATGTAAATAAAATAAACACTAATATTAAGGGAAATTTGCCAAAATACAGTGAAAAGTGGACTGAAATTGGTTGAGTTGATTCTGAGATTAGCGTGAACAAACGTACTGACAAACAAGACAAACTGATAAGCAAAAATCATTGTTTTGGGTTCTATTACATGAATAATACCGCAAGCGGGTCGCTAGTAAAATAAAAATAAAATACTACTCAGTACTGCTTCAAATAACTAAAAAGTCCCAATTTTTATTCAAACTCTATATACACAAGCCTGTGAAGGATGTCTTTACAGCCAAGTTATTAGCGACGTGAAAGTAGGATTGTAGAGAGCGTTGGAAAATGAGTCATGAATTCAAAATTTTTCTTCCGCTCATTTTCAACGTGTAAGAGACAGTGTCAATGGAAAAAGCATAAAAAAATCCTATCTGAAATAGATTGTTCAAAGATGCAATTACTAAAAGAAATTGAAATATGAAAGCTTATAATAACTATTTATTTTATTTTCAAAAAACACGCAAAAACGAAAATTTATGAATATAATATTGTTGAGTGTTGTTTCTTAGAGGTAGCAGCCATTGAAGCGCAAAAAGTGTGTGATTGTGAACACTGTAAAATCGACTGGTTGTGGGTTCGATCCCCATTCGAAGAAGTGAAATATTTATTTACGTTGTTATTTCCATTTGTTCGATCTGGTGTCGAGGCAAAGCGCGGCATTGAGTTCTGCCACTCAATACGCAATGCCTCCAGAACTCAGTAGAAAGTGGGAAACGTCTTAACACTAGGTTTCCTCTGTCTACCCTTCTATGTGCGTGATACAGTGGGATAAAGTGGAAACGTAGTCCGAACACACTCACTGAACAGTTCGTGAGCAGCGTTTACGTTTTGCTAAATTGTAGAGGTAGAGACATTATTTAAATTAATAAAATAAATGCCAATTACATAAAATGGTCTATTTATATCTAACACATATACCGACTAAAATTTAAATAGCTTACAATTATTATATTCTGAACTAGACAAATGTATCTACTGCGTAGAAATATTTTAAATCATCGATTTTATATTAAAAAACTTTTCTAAAGGGCCTTTGAAGTTTGTCAAATATCAAATCTGAATGCATTCTACCATTATGATTACATTTTATTTCATATTGATGAATAATAAAAAATTTCGTCGCTAAACGTTATTTAAATTTTATCTTGTCCCGAAAAGTAATTTAAAACCGTTCCAAATATCCAAGCATGTGTAAATTGGCTAATAAAGTGAGTGACGATGTCGGCACGTATTTAACGCTGGAAGACCTCAAAAGTTCTTGAGTTATCGCCTAAAAAGTGGTACAAAACCTGCCATTATTCAAGGAATGAGCTATTACTCTGGAAACACCTGTTCGCGCAACAAACTAAATCCGACTCGATTGGTGAATTGGAAACCGTCTGTGGATTTGATATTTCTCTTTGATTTTGTAATCATTGTTACCGAATTCGAGTTAGGTTTTTTATTTAATTAAGTTAACAGTTTTTAGTGAGTTTGTTTTGTTAACTCAGTTTCATAAAGTACAAATTCATTTTTTAAAAGTTTTTGGTTTAGAGTGTGTATATTAATTTTAAAGACACTCACTTTTCTCAGAGCAATGTACAATAAGTATTTAATATTTTCATTTCTGTGCTCTGGTATCAGGACAAAGTGCGGAGTTGAGTTCCGCCACTCAACACGCATTGTCTCCAGAATTCGGCGGAGGAGTGGATTGTCTTTACCCAAGCTGTTTTTGCCTACTCTGCCTAATAAGCTAATAATAAACACAAATAATAATAGTAAGTAAATATATACTCGTAAAAAACAGTATTTGCATAATTTTACGATAATATAACTTTGACTAATTAACGTTTCAAAGAAATTGTTTTGTTTTCAGCTATAATGAGTGAGCAATGACCCAGTTCCAAGGCAAATACATAAATGTATGTATTTCTTTTTTCGTCACACTGTATCGAGATACATAGAGTACAGTAGGCAGAGGGAATAGAGTATTAAGCCACTCCGTTCCTCACTTTCTGCCGAATTTTTCGAGGTATTGCGTTTGTGGCGCCTGGCTATTGGCTCTTGAACCAAACCAGCTACCGTCATGTTACAGTCACATCCTTGTGCCCCTGCGCCACGGCGGCCTGTACTTGACGTCACTGTTTATTTACATTTCTGAGACGCTCGTGATTTCCCTTAAGATATAATTGTTTGCTTTTTCAAAACACGAATGTTATTGTGAAGTTTTAAGTTTTATTGGATGAGGAATATATTTTTATATTTATTTTTCTACGCTCTGGTGACGAGGCAAAACGCGACGTCGCAATCAGATTCCGGCATTCGGCGGAAAGTAGGGAACCGGAGTTTCTTACCTTTCGGTTCTCT
Organism: Heliconius burneyi; assembly: GCA_018247715.1. Taxonomy (NCBI): domain Eukaryota; kingdom Metazoa; phylum Arthropoda; class Insecta; order Lepidoptera; family Nymphalidae; genus Heliconius; species Heliconius burneyi. The sequence goes on from DWGR01000208.1 coordinate 19,887, forward strand.
CTGCCTACTCTGCTGCTTAGGCGAGTCTCCTGTACACGAGCGCGCAGGAAACTCCATGAATCAGTTTTTTTTTATTTATATATTTTCATAAATTATACAAATAATAAACGAAGATGTCTTTAATAACTAATGTTTACAGTTCATCTTCAATCATTACTGCAGATATATTTTAATTTGTAACGTACCCAGTCTATTCAGTAATTTTATTGGCAATATAAATATTTATTGATTGCGTTGATCACCCAAAATGAACTCAAGTTGCGTTGTTTAACTTTGTAATAAAAAAATGGTTAAAAACCTAAGATACGTAGGATATGCTAGATTAAAAAAATTGGGCGTGAAGTAGAGAATGAAGTGTTTAGAAACTACATTATCTATCTACGCCGCCGCATCAGGAGAAACGTGAAACTATATATGTTGTATGTAATGTAATTATTACTTTATTTTAATATACTATAAGAACAAATCTTTTTCTGATATTTCTCATGTGAGAAGTTTGGGACCTAATAAATTTCAGATAAAGTCTCCAGAAATAGATCTTAATGGACTATTTTATGGCGCACCGTAAAATGTTTAAAGTGGTAAACGGTGATTTGTTAAACCACGAGCATGAGGTTTGCTCATTTTAACCTTTTATAGACACACAAGTAAAGTTATGTTTGTTTTGATAAATTCCATTTTCCTGCAAAATAAAAATTAAATAATTTTAAACTTCATTAAACTTTGATTATCGAAGTCAATGTTTCATTTCGTAAAAATTTCACTTTAAACGCAACAAGTTTTTGATTCGATTCCTAATCAGGGAAATGAAATATGCAATATTTTTGTAACCCTGTAAGGCAAAACCTGGTGTTAAGCTCCGCAACTTGACACGCAATGTCTTATGAATTTGGTGGAAAGTAGGGATTAGACGAGTCTTAATGGGATTAGAGTGTAAGTCCCTGGGTTCCTTCAGCCTACCCTGCTATATGCGGGATACAGCGTGAAGCGTTCAAAATGTATTAATTAGTCTATTTTATTTCACTACAAGCTAGAGTAAATAAAAATAATAGGTAAATAGAACTCCAGAACAAATATAAGCTTTAAATCTAGAAATGCTTACGTTTAAATATACGTATGTACATATATACGACATAATATGCTCTAAGAGTGCGCGGGCTAAATACCACTGGGACAGTAACATCATATGTTCAGTCCTTAACGTGTGTTCATTTGTTTATTACAATAAATATAAGAAATATAAGTATAATGTAACACAAAAGATGAATTTGAATTCTTAACAGTAGGATTTATGAATGAATCAAGAATTTTTTGTTGTACTTTGCGCATAGATTATGCAGAAGGAACCTTAGCGCTGATACTCTGTTCCTGACTTTTTCAATTTGTGTGTGTCCCGTCAAATGTGCATCGAACTCCCAACCATCACTTTTGGGGTCAGACGCTGTCCGTTGCGCCACGACGATTACTTTAATGTTATTCGTTGATTCAATATAAATTATATTGAAATTTCACAGCGTGATCTTGTTCATTGTGTTTGTTAAAATAAGATAACAATATTTTATATTAATATTAGCTAAGCGATTATTATATAAACATTATAAATTTCATCTCACAATTGGAACTGAATATTAATGATGAAAATGTTTTCTGCTTCACACTGTATCCTACATGTAGCAGGGTAGGCAGATTTAGATTAGTGTCAAGACACGCCGCATCCCACTTTCAGCTGGATTCTCGAGGCATTGCGTGTTGAATGGCGGAACTCAACGCTGCGCTTTGCCTCGACACCGAATGAAAATATTGATTATTTGATTTTCTCGTGTGGCAATCGAGCCCACCTTTCGCGTTTACAGTGTCTCTGTGCCACGACTCGCCTCTATTTTTACAATCCAATAACTAAATATACTGTATAAGCCAATAAATAAATGTTAAATAATGAGCTTATTTTGTAGAACATGTCATATATTCGCGCCATACAGGACGAAGCACAGTTTAATGTCAAAGTTGACAGATTTAAATAGTCATATCATGTAAACATGACCCACATAGTGTTTGGCGCAGTTGAGCCGCTGCCAACGCGCAGGGGACCTACTTTAAATTAATACTGGATTTGCAATTTTTGTTTTACGACGAAAATAGTATATGTTTTAGGGCCAATGCGCTTTGTTAGTGTCCGGCGGCTTGGCGTCTGTTCAGCAGAGTGTATATAACTTCAAAATATTTTCTGATTAAAATTCAAAATACAACATAAGATTTTGTTGCGTATTAGACGTTAAGAAAAAGCAGTAGGTTCTGCCTGATGTCTGATATCATTTAATGGCGGTTTTTTTATTTCACCCTTTATTTCTGACAGAGTATACAGAGAGAACACTGCCAAACGTTGCGGCATACATACAAGTTTGATGAAAGTGGTTCCTTATACATGCCCTCTGAAGGTTCCTCATGCTTTTTACGTAACCTGTCTCTAGTATAATCGATATTGAGGTCTCGAAACTCAACCGCGGTTTCCCACTGCCTCTCTTGCTACCCTAGCTTCGTGAATTATAAATTTGAGGCCACTTAACGATACTTCAACATACCTAAGTGAAAATTATTGAAAATTATTGCAAACTTAACAGGAACACAGCTGGTAGTTTCAAATTTATCCTTCTAAATATATTTCTGGTATAAATATATAATAACTTTTATTAATTTCCAAATTCAAGTAGTAACAGTTTTCAAAGCAAATACAACTTTGCAAACTTTATCGTTGCAAATATAAAATTGAAACTTTGTATGCACGAGAGTGAACGGGGATTATATAAGATCATCATATTGAACGTTGATATAAAATAAACATCCATATGTAGCGTATTTGGAACAATTTGCTTAGAATATAAATAGCACAAGGAATAGACTTATGTAAAGAATTGGTAGCTTTAAATTAGTTCTCATATTATTAATGTAAAAGATTATAAGAATAGATGTTTGTTCTACTTTTACACAAAGAGGACTTAACCAATTATGATAAAACTTTACAGAAATATAGCTTAAACATGAAAGTCTATAATTTATGTTAAGATTTTGTATAATATGACTAATATAACAACAACTTAGAGCGGGCGCAGCACGGATGGGCCGCTAGATAATATATAATTTTGTTATAATATATAAAAATAGCATTCGCTTGTTATAAAATAACTAAAAATTGTAAATTTAATCAAGCTAGTTGTATTTGTGTAAAATACGATCATGGTTTGATCGGCTCTCAATCGTCCCGGATGTAATGCACACGGCTTATCTCGCACGCGCACAAAGGGCACTGTCGTTTAGTATTCTGTATAGCGCTGCTAATGAGTCCTGGTATCTACAGACCAATTACATCAACAGTCTACAACTTTGTGTAGCCTTTTATCTAGGTTATACGTGATTAACGAACTTATTGGGAGGAGGAGTCAGGAGTTTGATGAAAGGACAGTTATGGCGCAGTGGTATAAGTGTGTGCCTGCAAGCGAATCTGATTGTGGCGTCGATCCCCTCTGAAAGAATTCGTTCTGGTGTCAACGCAATGAGTGGCGTTAAGTTTCGCTGTTTCCAGAACAAAATGTCCACAGTAGTTCCCACCCCCGACCCTGCTGTGTGCAGGATTCAACTTGAAGCTGAAAGGAGTTTGATAGAAAACTCACTTGAGCAGTGTTGGGTTCAAAATAATTAATAAGGTTTTTATTGTTTCAGGTATGTGTCACCTTGTTTGTTGTGAGCCACATCAAAAATAGAAGGAGATAAGTATGTAAGCATAAGTCTGGTTCGATTTTTATATATTTTGGACGGGTCTTAGTTCTATTTAATCATCGGTCAGTATTTAATTATTTTGTTCCTTTTATTTCAATGCATACATAATTTAACATTATTTATGCTTCTGAAAAATCCGTTTTAGTTTATTATGATAAAATTGGATTTTATTAGTTGCTCCGATTTTTTCCTCTAATTTCAAAAGAAAGCAAAGGATGAGCAAAAAAATCGTATATACAAGAACAAACTGTACACCTAAAAGCAATATAATAAACAAACGCTATACATAGAGTACCTAACCTGCGACCTAATTATAGGTCAACGTGACCGACAGCACCGCGATACCGATCTCACCATTGTGCCAGGACGGATGCATCACACGCTTCAACATCGCGCCTGCACAAAGGCAGCTAGGGTAGTAAAGGGCTGCTGCTGCTTAATTAACATTGATTTAATTAACTTCTAGATTCGATGTTCTGAGGCTTTATTAAACTTATTTGGAAAACTCTGTTCTGTTCATTATATCAAAGTACAGTATTTGTAATTTATTCTGAGATTTTCTTTGATAAGATATTCTTGTGTAAATTTAATATAGTTTATGCTTAAAGAATGTTTTTAATAAAAATGTTAGTAATTATGATGAAGTTAATAAGATAATAATAAAAGTTTGTTATTGAGGCAAATTATAATATTAAAAATAACTTGAAAATGAACAAAGACTTCATTTGTACCTTGTGCGAAATCCAATGTTGTTAGATTAAAATAGTTTTAAATAATATTTGATTATAGACTTAAAAGTAACATCCCTATATAAAAAATATGGTTTATCTAACTCGAGATCTCAGAGTCAAAGGAAATTAAATGGGCTCATGTCAATATACTGTCTGTTTCGTCAATTTTGTTTTTATTTTTTTTTCCGCATCATGTTGTATCCTTCATATATCAGGGTAGACCAGTGTTTCCCAACGTGGGGCGTACGTCCCACAAGGGGGCAATTTGGGAATTTAGGGGGGCAATTTGGGAATTTTCAGACTGAGAATTTTAATATGATTGGCTGTTTAGTTAGTTAAAATGCAGGATTTTGGTATGAAAAAGTGGGACATGAACTCAAAAAGGTTGGGAACCACTGGGGTAGACAGAGAGAATCTAGTGTTATGAAATCCCGTTCGCCACCTTCCGTCAAATTTTAAAGGCATTGCGTGTTGAGTGGCGGAACTCAACACCGTGTTACCTTGTTACTGAAGATAATAAAATATTAATACACTCATTCCCTAAAATGGGGATTGAACCCACAATTACAGTCACACGCTTGTGCCCCTGTGTTATGACGGCTTCAAATTCTGATATTTAATTTCTCAAATATTTGACGCGTCTCAAAAATCAGCCTAATGTAGAAAGTAATCATTGTAGTCGTATACTAATTCTATTATTGAAATTCTACTATCGAGGTACAATGGAAGCGGTAGAGCTATTAGTCTGGCACTCTCTGGAAGTGAAGGCTTATGAATATTTATACACAAAGACTAAACGTATATATGTACACGTTAAACTGGTTCCTTACAAAAATAGATAATATTTAAACTTTTCAACTGAACGAAAGCATTAAAAAGATAGTTTAATCTCGATTAAGCAATTTGTCACAAAGTAAAAAATGTTTTTTTTATTTTAGCGTTATCCAGTATCCCGCATGTAGCAGGGTAGGCAGAGGGAGCCTATTGTTAAGACACTCTGCTCCATACTTTTCGCAGTCACACGCTTGACCCTGCCCTGACTGCGCCACGACTGGTCTCAATATTTTGTATATTTTAGTCACTGAAAGTTCCTTTCGTCATTATTATTTTACCAAAACCTTTGTTTACATAGCAAATCTAATTTGCGTACTGAATACCCGAACGCTCGTTACGCGCAAGTGTGATACCGAATTATGTAAAGTTTAGAATGTATGAGAATGTTGTTACTATTAGCAGTTAGTATTTAAATTATTGTTGAATATTGCAATAGATACTTTCTTTTAATGAATTTTTATTTAAAACATTGATACGTCAGCTCGGCTTTACGCTGTACCTCTCACACAGCAGGGAAGGCAGAGGTAGCCTAGTGTTAAGACACCGTTCCCCATTTTCCGCCGAAGTCTGAAGGCGTTACATGTCGAATGGCGGAACTCAACGCCGCGCTTAGCCTCGACACCATGGCAAACAAATGAATAATTTAAATTTAAATATTTCATTTCTTATTCATCAATAATTAGAAGCTCGTACCTCTTGGAAACCGTCCAATCCCGCCATGTAAAAAATAACACGTTATGTTTACCTTAGTCTTTATCTATAATATAACAATAATGATTGCATCGTGCTTAGCGCAGTTCTAGAGCGTAACTTGTACCCTATATTACGAGTTATTAAGGTGATGTTCATCTTTGAACTTAAAATGTAATACTGTTCTTGTAGAGGAGTATCTAAACATTTTTATTTGCTCATAAGATAGTGTAATAGATTATTAGTAGAGCATTTATAATAAAACTTTAACTCGCTATCTGTGCGTGGAAGATGTATGGGAAAACTATCATTGGGGAAATTTCTTTATAGGACCCAAACAACGATTTTTGAAAGTTATATATTTTTGTCTATGCATTTGTTCACGTTAATCTCTTAAGTCGGAGTCATGAGTGTCTAAACGCTACACGCAGCTGCATCCCACACAGGGTAAGCAGAGGCATGCTCCATTTTCCACAAATTCTCGAGGCATTGCGTGTTGAATGTCGGAATTCAACGCGGCGCTTCGCCTCGTTACTAGAGCGAGGAAATGAAAATATTAAATAATGGGATTATCCAATATTGGATGGTGGGTATTCTAAATATTATTGAATTAAGTACTTCTTTTCACAAATTTTTTTTCAATATTGTATTTTTACATAGCTGTGTAGACAGAGGAGACCTACGGTAAAGACTCTCCTTTCCTAATGAAACATTTCTGTTCTCAATTTTCCACCAAATTCTAAAGACCATACGTATTGAATAGCTGCACTCAACGCCACGCTTTGCCTCGATATTAGTTCGAAAAATTGACAGAATAAATTAAAATGAAAAAAATAATTGCCTTGAGTGGGGATTGAAGCCACAACTTGTCGACTTTACAGTCTCACGCTTTTACTCCTGGGCCATGACTGGCTTCAAATATAGGTGAAAATTATATAAATGTTCGCATAATATTAATTGAGTATATTATGCACGTGTGTACGGCATTCCGTACACATTGCCATTGCACATATATCTAACCAACTTTTCCAAACAAAGTATTATTGTTATAACTCTCTCTTATGACAAGAAAATTAAATCGTTTCGAGTTAGCTCTAATTGAAGTGCGAATATTAAACATGTTAAAGAACAAATTGAACTGCTTATGGAGTATTGTTCAAATTTAAGTACGTAAGGCATTTCATTTTATATGGAGGGTTGATAAGGTCAAATATCTCAGAATTTCATTAACTTCCGGTCTTATATGACTATACAATTATTGTTTAAAGAAAATCTATGGGGAATAAAGCATGAAATTTAGTACATAGGGCATATATTATTGACTAAATGTATAGAACAATCTCTTTTGCACGTTTATTTATAATAACTGTATTATTTACAGTAAACAAGTATAGTGATCTCAACACGATGGTGGCCTTTGTGATCCAGTGACCAATACTATACTAAGTACTATATAGTGGCTACGTTAGGAATTAACAAAAACATTTGAGAACTTTAGCAATGAAGTCCACAATTGGAACTAATAATTTAAAAAAGGATACATTAATCAACCTAATTATGTCAAATGTATCAAAACAGATGTGTGAAGGTTTTCATATATGTAATTATTTTTGTTTAAACTGACATTAATTATTATTAACAATGTCTACGTAAATATATATATTTAATACGATGAGCTCGAATGAGGATGACTCGAGGTAATCATTTCTGTCATCTAACATTCGTAAATCAATACATAAATGTTCCATTCTGCCGATGTCGGAATACAGCGTGGATCCTGACGAAAAACCTAAATGTAGTATCTTCATAAGTCTGATCTAAACAACTGGACAAAAATATGACTTTAATTATATATAATATTACATACAATAGTCTACTTGTATTTAAATACAAATTATAATAATCTTGTTTGTGCTTCATATCAAATTTACATTGTTATTAATTTACATAGTAAACCTTGTTAATTTATTTATTGAATCTTTAAAGAGTTATATTTACATAGTTTTTAGCTTCACGCTATATTCCGTAAATAGTAGGGTTTACGGAGGGAACCTGCGAATCTAGGGTTAAAATATTCCGTTCCTGAGTTTTCGCTAAATTCTCAAGGCGTCATTGAGTGGCGAAACTTAACGCCGCACAAGATTACCAGAGCAAAATAAATAAATCGCCCTCCCCACTAAACATTCATCTTCCTTCTAAGAAACTTAACAATCTTTCA
>DWGR01000209.1:0-28109 GCA_018247715.1 Heliconius burneyi
AAACGCTATTTTATTGTAATGTACTTCTTGTATTCTTGTATTCTTGTAGTAGGTATATTTACATTTGTTTTTTATGGAAACGTACAAGGCAAACGACCGTTTGGGTCACCTGATGGTAAGTGATCACCGCTGCCCACGAACCCGTGCAGCACCAGAGGAGCTATAGGTGCGTTGCCGGCCTTTAAAATTAATTTCAAATAAGAAGACGATTTTTGCAAAGCTTATTTAATTTGCCAAATAGAATTATTATATTTAGCTTCTTACTATTACCCAGATCTGGGTAGACAGTGGGAACCTAGGGCCAAGACACTCCAATCCCCACTTTTCGCCAATTTTTAGATAATGATTTAAGAAAAGTATTAAGAGGCGGAAGTCAACACCGCGCTTAGTTTTCACTAACGGAAAAACGAAAGTAATTAAAATATAATAATTTCCCTGAGTGCAACAACAACCGTGCACAACCGTGACGTTTACAGTGATAAGCTGTCCCGCTACAGCAAAATAACATGTAATATGATTGATTAATTTTGCTATTTTTGATTTCGTCTCGAAACTTAACGATAAATCTCTATTCTCAAAGCTTGTTGATTGAACCATTAAAAGTTCGATAATGCTTTTGCAATTCCAGACTTATTAGGATCCATGAATATTTTCAATGCAAATGCTATTTTATTAGATACTAAAATATAAATTTGTTCTCATTTACGCAGATTCCGCTGGATCTATCTATACATTGTATTTTAATCTTGACTTTCTAATAAAAATTCTAATAGGATATCTTTGTATAATGTTCGGTTTTAACTTTATGATAGATATGACGTCCATAAATGTTAAAATTTATAAAATGATAATTGTTTCTGACATTTTTATATTTAAAAACTGATAATATGAGTTGTTTAGTAAACGATGGTCTTCTTGATTACAAGTAACAATGTTTTCGTTAAAAACTACACATTTATTTTTACATTTATTTATAACCAGTTAGTACTTATTTGTTTCGAAAGCGAAAAATGAAGACATTAAATGTTTTATTTACTCGAGTGGGAATCGAACCCACGACCTATTGAGTATGTAGCCAAACGTGTGCCTGCGATACGACTCTCTTCTAAATCTTTGTGTATGGTATTTATAATTAAAATATATATAAAACATTAAAAATATATTGAATGTATTCTTGGATAAGTTATTTTTTATTCATAAAAAGTAAAGCTAAATAAACTATAACATGCTATAAACCTAATACTTACTTAGAGTTCATCCAGCAGTATATAATGGGATTGTACATAGAATTGCTCATGGCAAGCCAGTATATAGCCAAATATATCTCCTTTATATAAGGATAGTTGACCACATCCGGGTAATACGACGTGACGACGAAGTACACGTGGAACGGCAGCCAGCACACCGCGAATATCACCACCACCACTATCATCATCTTCACAACCTGTTTCGAATAAATATATTTGTTTTGTAATCGTACTTATTAGAAGTAAAGCTACATGATAAATTAGAAGCAAAGTTTATTATAAATAAGTTTAAAATATAACTTTTATTTCGGCGTAGATATTAATCTAAAGAAACTGTCAATGTTTCTGAAGGGCGGGAAAATGGTGAAAGAAATGACTTTTCCTTACGATGATGTCTACTTTATATATATATACATATATATACATATATATGTGTGTGTGTGTGTGTAAATTTATGTATATAAGTATATGTTGCACTTGCACTGTTAGACCTGCAAATTGTTTTTACCTTTTCTCATACCCATGGGTTGACTGGTAAAAATCTCTATTAGACATAAGTTCACCTTTGTCAAGTTCGTAACAATTATTAATTATGGTTTTGATGTGAATTACAAATGCAATAAAGTGTATATACATGTAACTTGACCCCGCGCCTCTCGGAAACCGTCAAATTTTTAGATGTTTTCTAAAAATGTATTTTTCTGTCTTATTAAATATGGAATAACACTTTAAATATGTAAAAAATATATATTTAATCTGTTAAACCTTTACTTGAGATAAAAGGAAAATTAAAATACAACACTTTTACTGACTAGTTTGAGCGGTCAAAAGATTTCTATAGCTTTACAACTTTGAGGCTTTATGGAGAAGAGCTTTTAAACATTTATTGTCAGTTTCGTGATGTGGGTTCAAACCCCTCACCTATTTATTTCATAAACTTATTACGTCCAACTTGGACCGATACGGATTATTAAATGGCCTTAGGGATAATTTATGTCGAGGATTTTCTTTGTTTTAAAATTAATATAATAATTTTATATAATTTCCGTATTTTAGGCAATTTGAGGGAAATAAGCGGCGTTATGTTCCTCACTTAACTTCTCTGAAAAAATCTGTACTAAAATAAGCCGCGTAGAACGGAGTCTTGGAATAATAGTAATATTACTTCAATATTTTAAAACTACTAGAAATGTCTCTACGTTATTGATGTAGTTTCAAAAAAATATGTAATAATAATATTACTGCTACTACATGAATGCCACTTCGGAATATATTTTGTTATTTTATCCGATGCTTTGTCTTCAGTAATCTATTCACTCACAAGGGGATAAAGAGCTTCAGATTCTTTAAGTTTATAGTTGGTAATAATTTTGCTTCTTCTATTTTAAAATGAAAATATAAACTAAAATAATAAGAGGAATTTTTAAAAAGAATTTTCAATAGAAATCAAGACTATATATTGTATATTTGTTATTAGGTAAGTGACTGACAACACGGCAGAAAGTAAAAATAAAGATATTTGAGGGAGTGACATTTTACATTTTAAAGTCCACGCATTGAGTTCCAATTTTTTCCAGCTTCATGTTGTATCCTGCACACAGCAGGGTAGAATCAGGAGACACAGGAGCGAACCTAGTGTTAAGATACACCGTTCCTTATTTTTTGCCGAATTATGGAGGCGTTTCATGTTTAATGGTGGAACTCAAAGCTGCAATTTATTATTAATAAATGTGTGACATTCATTAATATCTAGTGTTTTTTATTATTATTAATTGAATGCAAAAAATGTCAAAGTCTGTGAACTCGGATGCGGTAATCATGTAGGAGAAATGTCCGCACATAATATGTTTAGTTAAGGATTTATCACTAAACTTTTCCTGCTCATTATACAAAACGTGCCGGACATGACTTCTAAAAAAGTAAATAAATATACTTTTGGGGTAAATTACCCTTGAGATTTTAATTAAGCGTAAGCAGTAAAGAGATTAACATATCTGAGTGTCTTTGTTGTGAAAATAAGTATTTAATTTTATAAACGTTGTTTATTGCCAATTTAATGATCCGAAGAGAGTTAGTTGTTCAGGATGTCCGCATAGTTTAACGTAAGATCTAGACGGTTCATCTCAAACTTAATTCAGATTGAAAGAAGTTAATTTAGATTTTTTAATTTAATAAAATATATTATATAGGATAGTTGTCTATAGTGATGAGTCACTTCGTTTTCCGATTTGTAAATATAAAAAGTCATTGAAAAAAAATTAGAAAGGTGGATATATAAAAAACTATTCATACAGGTATATATGGGAACTTGTACCTAATAATTGATATATTTAGTTCATTTTATATTATTTGTAACAATTTACCAAATATAGTATAATTTCGCTATTTTGATTTAATAGAAAACAGAACCTATTCAAATTTCATTGTTTCTCTAAAAGAAATTGGGAAACAAATATAAAGTGGAAAAGCTTTATGCAGTACGAATACTATAAAATGCTTATTGATCACAACAATAAGTACGAATAGCTTGCAAATGAACATTTTATTGATTTTAAATAATAATTTTATTGATTTTAAAAATAATTTTATCTTTTCAAATATTTATTTTTTTTAGATAAATAACAACTCTTAGCTAGCACGTGTGACTAGAGGCGATTTGAAAATAAATGTAACTCGTACTATTGTAAGGTAAAGTATTAACTTTGGATTAATAATAAATCATTAATATATTACAATGACATACACCAACTTCCATTTACAATTTATTTAAAGAAATGTTACTTAAGTCAAAGCATTTTTATTTCCATAGCACTATGTACTTTCATTTTGTAAATATTTTCGAAATATAACTTTTATTTTTCAGCCTAATGAACCCGTGACCATCATGCTACAGATAGGATTCAACCGTGTCATTGTCATGTTTATATGTACATAAGATTGAAACTTACTCGTCGTAATGGTACAATCAATTTATTATACTTTTAAAAAAAATACATACATTTACATTTTTTTTGTATTAATTCAAAGTATTACTTACACATATTCCAGTTGGGACTAGGTCGTGACGCCGTCAGGCCATTCGGCGAAGCACACACGCCTATTAAGAAAAATATTACAATTTAATATAATTTCTTCAGCACGTGCCGTTTTAAATTATTCTGTTTTTTTTTTATGCATAAAAAGCAAGTAAGCTTTAGAAATTTATAGGTAAGCAAGCAAACATCCTCATTACTGTTACCTGATACTGTATATCACATGACTCACGAAATATACCGTCGTGGCGCAGCGGCCAATTCGGTGGTTATGGGTTTGAATTCCATTAAGGTGATTGAATTATATTAATTTTCTCGTTAATATAAAAAAACAGAGTGCGGTGTTGAATTCCGTCTCTTAACAATATCTCAAAAATCGAACGATACGTGGGTAAAAAAATATCTTAATACTAGATAGGTAAAATAAAATATAATAAGTATATATTTTCTGAGCATCCATTATGTAAGATAAAACTATGGCTAAAAACAAAATGTCCACGTGAAAGTTTCAAAGCTGGAAATAAGAACAATTTACCCATTTTCAAAAGAGATTAATAAAAAATATCTCGTAGAGAAGTAAATATTTCCCTACAGTTTCCGCTTCAACAGTTCTGAAAAGAAAGTTTCCTGGGGCGATGTGCGAGTTTGTAAGGCGGCTCATATGTTTTCAAAATAAATAAAAAATAGCACACAGTCTTTATTACTTCACGAAACGAAATACAATATTGAATGATAGTAAACAGAATATATTTAATATTTTGTCTAAATAGTCAAGTACGAATCTTATTGTTTCAATAGAATTTGTATTCATGTCATATTTTGTGATTTCCGGTTGTTTACCGGTTGTCTTCTTCTATTTACATTTCAGTATAACATAAACTAATTATTAAAACAAATAATAAATCACGAATCGTCAATATTATGTCGCGATCGAGAAGTGATGTTTACCGAAGTAAATATAAAATAAATTAAATTTTCTCAGTTTTAGGCTTCCATAGTATTTTACAGACTAGCTAAATAAGATTTCATAGAAAATCAAGTGACATCATCTTAAACGTTGGACTCGTTTACGTATTAGTGCTTAGCTGGCACGGTCGGATGAATGACCATGGTCAAAGAACAGATCCTTTAGAGACATTCCATTGGCATATAGCGAAAACCAATGTCGTCTTACTGGGCAACAGCTAACTCTAAATATTTTTTAATTCCCAGATGAGCGATTCCAACCCACAACCAATGCGATCACTCACTGGTACGGTTATTTTTTTCACTTTATCAATCAGCATCAAGTTTTATTAAAATAAGCAATGTATATAGAAATTCATATTATAAATCATAATCTTACCTAGTCGAACCATCGGGTAAGAAATCCGTGTCTGTAATGAAGTAAATGACGTTGGGGCTGCTGATGATGGAGCTGCCCGCCCAAATCGCCGCGGCTATTCCCAAGGTCGCCCTTTTACCCAGTAGTGGCCTGAGTGGACTCATTATAGCAACGTACCTATAACAAAAATGAGATTCATAAAATAATTTAGACGTAAAAGTAGGGAAAATATTTTAGAAATTCTGATTTTTACTTAAGTATAAACGAATAAAGTTAATAAAGTAAGTAAATATTGTGAGATACGTTCCTTATTTAACTTAGAATAAGTTACTTCCTTAATTAAAAAAGGACTATCAGCTGAAATAGTTAATTATCTTACTTATAAAAAAAGTTTAAAGTTTGAGGACTAAATTTTATAAAAGCAATATTAATTAAAATTATTGCCACGATAGTACTCATGTTATTTAGAGTAGCTAGATGTCTCTTGGTGTATTAAAAATAATATTATATTGCAAAACCTTTCAATACGGCATTATATTATTTTTATATATGATTAAATTTAATTAAAGATAAATTATTTTATTTTAGTTTCATGAAACACTTAATTCTCCTCTGTAATAAAAGATTACATTTTTTATAAGCAGTTCTACCGTCTACATACCCTTTGTAAGCTGTTTTATTGCTTAAGAATTTAGGATGAGTCTATTTCTAACCGAACCTTACTAAAAACAACAAAGAACGATCACTATGTTGTTAACGTTAAATATATTTTTTAATCTCGCAGCTTCACGCTTTATCTCTCATGTAGCAGAGAGAGTCTAGTGTCAAAACGCTCCACTTTCAACGCAGGGTTTTGCTTTGACACCAGCCAAGAAATAAAAATATTAAATATTTTAATTCTCTTATTTTTACAAAATATTTTCCCGAAACTTAAGTAAAATTATTAACATAGCTTCACAGTGATGGAACTAGCTAAAACTTCCGTTCAAAATAATGGAAAATGTAAGTAATGTAAGCTTTCCAAACACTTCTTTAGATAGTAGGTACATGTCTAATGACATTAAGCGCATCGAGTTCCAAAGCGTTCGTCGTTAAAATTCTTCGAACAGTGAGTGAATTTATTTTGAGAATTTAATATTGAACCTACTGAAATTGAATTTAAGCAAAACGTTATACTAAATTACGTTTTATCTCCAAACGTAAAACTTGTTAAAGATTCTATTGGTGTGTTAAAATAAGGACGTATGTATGTATGTTTTATTATTCGGGTCAAACCGTTGAGAAGGCATATCAAATTTGAATATATAATTTTATTTGTTTTTAATCATTCTATTACTTTTTATAATTAAAATATCTTTGAACAGAATTGTAAACCTTATTAGGAAAAGAGACAAAAAAAGAAGTTGCACGTTGTAAAAAAGCTCACACTGTATCTAAAATTTTATATCATTCACAAAGAAAAAGAGGAATTTTAAAACAAAACACCCTTTTATAATTTTATAATATGTACATCACCAACTCTCCGGGTATTAAATGTAATGTACCACACACCATATAAAGTTCGTCACATCTAAATGCGCCACTCATTACGCAACGGGCTGGTGATGATTATAATTAAATGGAGCAAAGTGATTTTATGATGATTTTCATGCTTTACTTTTAGTTAAATAATTACATTTGATGGAGCAGAAAGCTTGTGCTTCTGATGTAATTATATTTAATAATTCGAACGTTTTCAGGGCTTTGTAATAATAACATCTTCACCTTTTAAAAACGCATTGAATGAAAATTTACTATAAATGTTATAACATTAAGTACGAGTACGAGAAGGAAAAATTAACATTTAAAATTTAACAAAGGATCACAGAATAGGAAAGAGAATTTGTGGCATCTTCTTCGAATTTTGAAAAAAGACTGGATGTATTGTCATAAATATACAGACTGGGTGCATGAATACTGTCTATATTAATATATAGATATTATTCCTCCACACCTTTCTATTATTGCGACGACTGCAAAGCTTCTCAAAGACGAATTGCCATCGCTAAAATGTACTACCGGGGCTACCCACCACAAAATATCTTGTGAAAAAGGATGTTTATTAATAAAGCCTTGATTAGAACTAAGCTAATAAAAAAATATCTGACTATTAATTATCTCTAAATAATATTTATAAATGTTTTATTTGAAGTTTTAATACTAAATAAGCATTTTGGTTTGTCCATTTTCATAATATTACTACATGTTTTGCCTATGTATTCAGGGCCACCCGACTCTCCCTTAAAGTGCTTTAACAGCTCAAGTATATAAATTAAAACGTTTTAGATAAATACGTTTGAGATAAATTTAGCATAAAATTTATTTTGATTCGTTTTATTAAGATTTGACTGAATACTTTAAGAATATCTATTTTCAAAACCATATTTCACACTATCGGGTTCACTATAAAATGTAGTTCCTTCGCAACTCCAAATTGAGTTTAGACCGTCTAATACACTTTA
This sequence comes from Heliconius burneyi, assembly GCA_018247715.1. Classification (NCBI taxonomy): domain Eukaryota; kingdom Metazoa; phylum Arthropoda; class Insecta; order Lepidoptera; family Nymphalidae; genus Heliconius; species Heliconius burneyi. The sequence continues at coordinate 8,105 of DWGR01000209.1, forward strand.
CAAAATACTTAGATAGTTGTTAGGGAATGTAGCAAACTTTCTATTCAATACAGCTTAGGGGAACGGGACTAGGACTGGCCGTCAGGGACAATAGATTTAAATGTTAGGCTCGTCAAATTATAATTGATGAACGGTGAGTTAAAACTCACCCTTAACGGGAGCGCCCCCAGTGATTAGTAAACGCTCGAGAAAAGTGGTCGTTAATTTCAAGAAAGCCTTTCATTTATATTAATTTGTCTGAAAGAATATTGTTTAGCAATTTGTAATAATATTTTGAACAATCACAAGCAATAATTTGAAGTATAAAAAGGATCGATCAAGGTTTGCGCCTTTTGAAACTTCAAAGATGCCGTGAAGTTGTACTACTGGGGTACAAATTATATTCATTTTACTTTTATACGTAAAAAACAACGCGTACTCTAAAAATAGAATGAGAAAATTCCTTTTTTTATGGCCTTGATTTATTTTGAAACTTCTCTACAAAAAAGCCGAGTGCAAACTATTTCGATTTCAAAGCTTTGATGCGATACCGCCACACTAAACTTTTTTAAATACTTTTTTATATCCCAAGTTAAAAAATGAGTTTAGGTCGCATTGCAGTATTTATATATGTACTCGCGCATTGATATAATATATCCACAAATAATGAAAGGATATAATGAACTATTACCCCGTGGTACATACAATATCAGATATGACAGTGCTTACTACGTGATAGTTGAACGTACACACACTGAAGATACATTCACCATATTATTTAAGATTCCAGAAAAAAATGTCTCAAAGAAATAAACGTTCCCGGAGATCTAGTATAAACATGTTTTTATTAGTAAAAATAAGTTGTGCTGTATTCATAGAATATAAATTAGTGTCTGTCCTGATATAACAAAATAATCCACAGATCACTTGTTTAAGTACAAATAATGTTAGTATGATTTACTCTTATTCTTACATTCACACTGTTTTCCGCACAAAAAGCTACACATGCTATATGCTTTATAGCAGACGGTGAAGTAAAGGTGAAGATAAATTAATACATAGTATACATATTTATATTATATTAGGTAATATTTCGAAATGCCCATCTTATATTTATAGATGCCATTGGGATACTTAAAAAGAACAATAGAAAGCAACAATATTGTCTGTCTGTCTGTCTGTATGTATGGTCACGCTAATCTTCGAAAGTACTGAACCGATTTACTTCAAACTTTCACCAATTTAACTCAACTTAACATCTTAAGTTTGTTTCATCAAAATCGGTTCATTAAAAAAAAGTTATCGGAATTTGAATGAATTCAAGGCATGAGTTTGCATGCAAATATAAAGCAATCCATATCTATACTTCTTATAATCAATCTGTATTTGTTTGTGATAAATCTGTTTTTCTACCCGACTTAAAAACAAGGAGGAGGTTCAATTAAATATTTTCGATTCGATATAATTTCGATTCATTGAATTATTTTGAATTCGATTTCGATATTCGATTATTTGATTCGATTTGAGTATTTTTTGTGATTTGCAATCAATACATTTATTTTACAAAGAATATTATAAATCCTTACCCAAATCAATAATAATTTAACATTTAAGGTTGTATCCGACCGAGTAAATTAAATTAGTTATTTACATGAACAGAATTGACTGTCAGTCAATTATGTTTATTAAATGTTTATTATGATCACATAGTTCAAGCGGGCGAAGCCGCTGGCAGGCCGCTAGTTAATTATATAATTTAAGCTAAATACGTAATAAAAATAAAAATAAGTTTAGTGAAATTGCCACCAAATATTCTACACAAAATAAGATTGAATTTTAAAAACTGTTTTGAACTGTCAGTTTAGTCGTAAGTAGATTTTAAACTCGACTTGCTAAATACAGATAGTATGAAAAGTAAAATAAATAGTAAAATAATTACCTAAAAAGTATTTAGTGACACTTCTCATTCGTTTATTCGCGAGCACTATCCACACGACGACGACGTTGCCCACTGTCGCCACCACCACCATGCCCGCAAAAAACACCGTCCATAGAATCTGACGCCACCACGGGCGGATGAAAGACTGGTACGCCTTCATAAAATAATTTAGAAATTTTAAGCACTATAAATATATTTTTGAAAAACTTCACAACTACAAATAAATTCTTATGTCAAATTCATATTTAATTTAAATCATATAAATAAAAAAATATAATACGGTTAAAGATTCTTTCACACTATATACTGCATAACAGGATAGGGAAGGAAACTAGTGCTAAAACACTCCCAGCTCCTTCACTCCATTCACTACGAATTTCCCCGAACTTTTCGCCGAAATCTCGGGGTTGAGTGGCAGAACGAAAAGTGAAAATATTAGATAATTCATTTGCCCGAGCGGGTATTGAACCCTCAGCCGTCGCGTTTATAATCACTTTTATGCCCCTACGCCATGACGGTTTCAATATCTAATTTTATTTACAATAAGTCTTATCTTAATAAATATAAATTATTCAAATGTATGATGTTTTATATATCCTAATTATTTTGGCATTTGAAATAAGTACCTTCTCATATCCAGCACGTTTAATATATAACTTTAATAAGGACAAGCGTATAAAATAAAAATTACATAAATCTCGTTCCTGTGTTAAACACATTTCAATATAGCAATTAATTTTACCTCGGTTGCATTAGGAGTTCCATTATAATATTGATTGCTGCTCTCGTCGAAGTAAGTGATGTAAAAGTTGGGAACGTCGCTGTACTCTGTGGTCCAGTTCGCAGGAGTAGTTGGACTTGGCTCGTCTAACATTATAGCGTTCCAATATCTGTAAATGAGAATAGAAATAAATAAAAGGTTTATGAGTTATAATATTAATAACTTTTTTAATCTCGCTAACAATTTTCATTATTTTCTCTTGATTGTTAACCAGACTAAGAAAAAAAAAATATATTTTTAGTCAATATTTTCTTAATTTGTACTTGATCCCACTACCTTCATCTAAAGTTATATACGTTTCATATAATCTTCTTGTATGATAGAGTATGAAAAATATTATTACCTCTTCATCATTAACTATTCCTAAGTAGTCTCATATATGTTAGCTCATATTAATAAAGTTAAGCCGCTTTACTTGAGACTTGTGCTAAATGAAAAGGGTTAATAGCCTACGTCCCCAAGGCTTGGCTACCATCCAGCTCTTGTAAGATTTATTTTACTGTTTAATTTCGATTACCGAATATACGGCCATTCAGGAAAAGTCGATTAATATGTAATTATGAATTTAAATCAAAATCAAATTAAAAGTATAGTGTTAAGACATTCCGTTTCCCAGTTTCCGCCGCATTTTTTGAGTCATTGCCTGTTAAGTAGCGGCACACAACGCCGGGCTTTTACTTTAATACCAGAGCGAAGAAATTAAAATATTTATAAACAATAATTCATTCCCATTAGTGGGGATCTAACCCACAACCGTCGCGTTACAGTTACACCTTAGTGCCCCTGCGCCACAATGGCCTCCAAATCCTTTTTTTTATTTATTAATATAATGGAAGTTACATAAGTCTCTTTAAAACGAAGGTTTTAATAAAGACTATTTTTAAATCAACTGTTCAAGTATTTCTAAATAGTTGATAACAAATACTTTTTAAGTTTAAGTTTAAACCTCCACCAGCCAACCCAGTTTTAAAAAACTGGTTCGCGGCATATGTCCTCAAGCAAACTATTTAGTATATAAGATACAAGTTTCCTTGGGGTTCTATCACCGTAATGGTTGTGCACCCGAGGTACTTCAAATTTTCCTGCAGACATAGACCGGGTGCCATGCTCGTTATAGACTAATTTAAGGCCAAGTCAAGTTTGGTTGTCACTTAACTTATAAATCTCTTAACACTTTATTAATCTCTGAATCATAGATTTAAGATTCACCATATCGTAAGATTTCATGCTCATGGTAGTATGAAATTGCGCAACTTAAAACCACCACAGTTTATTTTTCTCACAATTTTCCCTGATCTCTATCAACGTGGAATTTGAATTTCTGAAGTTTTATCATTGCACCATGATATAGATATTTGATATACCTCTTTAACAAACACAGATCTTATATTGATTAAAATTGTTAGTAATCATTAGATACTATTTATGGAGACATTATTCAAAATGCAACGTATGAAAAGTTCCAAAATCTGTCGAATACTATCTAAATAAATATAAGACTGCAATATTCAATTTGGGTCCAGCATAGGACGAAGATCTGCAAAGCCTATTGTATCAACTGTGCCAGATTTTATCCTAATCAGTTCAGCAATTTTTGTAGGTTTCCCAATAAATATACCAACTCCCAAACAAACTTTCACATTTATTCTCATAATTTATGAATTATGAGAATAAATGTGAAAGTTGTGTGTATTATTATAGAATGTAAGCCATGACAAATAGCATTGTATCCGGACGTTGTGATCCCATTGGACCTCTCATTAAATAGAAATAAAGGAGGAAATGATTGCTTTATTGTCATACATCCTTTGTTCAATACTTTCCTATATAACATTCTTCGAATGAGCCATTATTAAAAGCCCACATTTTCCAAATATTCGGTACTAGGTATGATATAAAATATATTTTAAATGTAATTGATAAATTTAGTAGCGAATAAAATGAACAATTGCAATTAAGTGATGATGAAATAACACAAATATACTAAAAAATTGATAAAAATAAACAAAAATATGTATAGCCAAAATTAACATATCTTATCAAATTCACTTTTACCAAACAACAAAGTCGGTAAAAAAATATGTTATTTATTAAGACATTTTTAAGATTATCGTTAAAGCAACTATATGGACATAAACTGCTTATTAACCTACACACAATGGTCCTCTGAAAGCCTTCGACCGCTTTTCAGCAATATATTGAGGTTCTTACATTATTATCTTACTTTTATGCGAGCTGTAAAACGGCTGTAACCTTTTTGTATCGTAGACAATCGTAAATTTCTATAATCCCATGATATTTTTCTAGGTAGTTATATAAAAAAGATATAAATGAAGGTGAAAACATTCTTAATAATCTAAATTGAATTTACAAATTTAGCAAAAAAATATATAATTTATAAACATGCGTATTTGATTAAAAGAATATCATTTATTTTGAAATAAAAATTAAGCACTCTTCTGAGGAAAACAGAAAAGTGAATTAACAATTATATGTATAGTCTCGCATTACGTTTTCGAAATTTGTTGTCTAATATATTATTGCTTTATAAAACAATACTAGTAGGCCTCGCCTGTTTCTTTTTTATTTAACATAAAATAAAATTAAGTGTATATACACTTAAATAAATAGTAACTTTTATCTTTTGGGGTTTTATTCGAATTTGCTCGTAAAAACTATCCTATTTAATAGTAAAATGTTTGGTTATTCTAATTTATAATTAACATCCTTAAAAGTAGTATTTCACTATCTCTTATAGTTTAGCTGGACAATTATGGTTGTTCATCTTATGTTCCATCCAGATCTTCAATTTGTATATGTCAATAGAAAATGCTCTTCATGCTTAACAATTATTGTTCAGGCAGCAGCATTTTATTATTTCTTATTCTAGCAGTTCAGAAGATGTGCGTGTGCACACAAACAAATGTCTTTGTTTTGGTTTTTTATGTCTGTCGACGCTAATCTCAGAAACGGCTTAACCGAGTTTTTTTAAATGTAAAAAGACATGGCAAACGAGCGTACGGGTCACCTGATAGTAATGAGTAATGCGAAACGCAGTAGCATAAAGCCACTCCTTCACGCCAGTTTAAAATGCAGGGGGTAGTAATGATCCAGTCGAGTCTGCCCATGTGTGTTGCTATTGCTGGCGACATGACTCTCCCACTTGTACTGTAGCCGCGTCTTACGAGACAACCAGTACCAGGGTGATCCAATTCTAAGCCGGTTCTGAGAGCAGAGCTCTGTTAGATGTATCTTACCCATAATTTGTATATGTCGACGAAAAATGCTCACCAGGCAAACAATTTCGAAGATGGTGGTACCACTGTACACCTGAAACCTTCTATTAACCTAATCAAACGATACTTGAACGTAACGATTGCCTAAACTGGCAAAATCAAATAACATTACAATAGAAGTTATGGAGGAAATAAAGTTGTTACTTTTCCACTTATGTTATAATAAGAAAATTATGTAAATATATTAATAAAAATTTTGGTGAAATTTTTAAAGCAGCAGCCAGCTGTTCCAGATGCCCTAGAGATTAATTGTCAGTGCGAGGGTCCCTTTACGATCAGCAATTTTGAATGTTACCGTAATTTCGTTAGTTTGGCTTATAGTCGACCTCAAATATATGATTTTTGAATTAAAGAGTTTTCTAAGTTTTTTAAAAAACGAGATAATTTTAATACATTCCTAAATGATCTCAAAGGTTAATATGTTGAGTAGAGCACGTTGCATTTTGTTTTTAGTGTGAGCTCAAACAGTGTAAATATATGTTTAAATTTGCTGACATATGTTCTCTTTATATGTGTTACTTCTAACATCAGAATTATTACAAATATATGTATGTATACATGGTTAATGATACAAACAGAAATATGAACAGATGTATCTTTGGCCGTCAATCCAAGCCTGGCTTTTGCTTGGCCTACTTATCCTGACAGCAGCGTTAAGTATTTCATTCTTAATATTCTATTATTGTGATCAGTTTATTAAAAGTGAAATATGACGTTTGGCACTATTACTGTACAAGAGTGGAAAAATCTATATCAGCAAGCGGAAAGAAAGTCGCGGTCGCAACGCTATTCTTGATAATGTAAGGGAACGGTTCATTATATAGTAACTCAAATTATATGAATTTCTTAAGCTTCTAGATTAATGGTTCATTTAAAAAAAAATTGGCTCTATCTTAACACAAATGCAAAGCTCAGCTTAAGCCCCGCGAATGGTGCAATTGTATGCATACATCACTAAATAAATATAAATGTCAAATAAAATGCAAAAGCTTCTGCGATCCATCTACGTAACCAAGAGAGCTAACGAAATTCAATTTTTAGTTTCGCGATATGGTTTTTTTTCACAAAAGGCATGTCCCAGTAGTCAAGAGTGAATAGAAACGAATCGGTTAAAGTGAAACTACGACGTTATTGTCGGCAGCGTAGCGGCGAGGAAATACAAGCTAAGCCTAATAAAATTCCCTTTGAATGGTAAATCGGAAAAGTTTGTCCACATTTAGTACAATATGGAAAGCAAATATTTTAAAAAATAAAATAAAATTATAAAATTAATTTAGATTTTACGTGAACTTGGATATCTAGTTTATATAAATAATAAAATATAAATGAGGTGTGTGTGATAGTATAAATATGTATATATATATTTGAACTTCTTTTGAAATTTACTCCCAGATATTTGCGACATAAGAAGAGAGAGAAGTCAATTATTATTGAATTCTATATCAAAGAGTCGAAGTTGCGATACGTCTTCCCATATCGCAACTTTGACTCAATATATGTTATGTACATATAAAGTTAATTACAACACAGATTGAGTCATGTACAACTAGAGATTAATCTATAACGTAGTGGCAAAATGACATTCTGAATACCGAAATTCTGCGTTCCGTCAAAATGCCAGACTTTGAGGTATTTACTAATAATTACTGAAAGCGAGCGGTTATGTTACATTGTCGATCTAAGACGGGCAACGTACCACCTCTATGTAGTATTTATTGTGTTGGAAGAAGCAAGTAAGTTAATATTTTCAGAACAAATTAATTTTATAATATTTTATTAGTCAAAATTATATTACAATATAAAAAAAATATACATACCTACATAGAGTGTAGTCTAGGGCCTCTAACACGAGTTTCGTGGAAGCTTTACAAGTAAATCAAGAGTCAAAGATCGGTATAAATCGACACAAGGACCTTAAAATAGATATAGTAGATATAATTTTAAACTAAGACTCTTCAACTATATCTTTTTCATATTGCGTACTGGCATAGTACGTCATAACGATATAGTACTTCATCAATTTCAAAATTCAAGTCTCCTTTGAACCCATATCAATGGCGATGGTGCTCACAGCGAAAGATGCTCAAAGTGAAAGCTACAAGAGATCGTTGAACGTATATATGGGTATCACTAAATGTACACAAACAAACGAGAGCTAGTGCGAATCATTAGTGGTTTCCATCGGGCCCTCGTGTCTAAGCGCAGTCTAACGCTGGCCGACTTCCTTTATTGCTGAACATGTCAACATTTGCAAGTCTCATGTCAAGATTGCTACATTACAAACAAATAAATCGATTTTATTTCCACGTTCTATTACAGAGTCATCTCGTCTGCATTACATACAAAATCTCGTAAAGCTTTTTTATACTGTTCTACAAACAAATTTATATTGTAAAGGTTCTTAAGAATTTACAAGCTTCAAAACCATTTACAAAGTTTAATAAAGATTACTGAACATTCATTACTGCTACTACGGAAATTTCTTAATAATAGCAATATTTAATAGGTCAATACTCTTTATTGTAAAAGATTATGCCCAAACTGTATCCAAGTTTGATGTCGCCTTGTGTGGTACTTAGTGTTAAATAATAAATAAGAATAAAATTTTTTAATGAAAATTATTTCTTCGTCAAATTTACATTTTTAGTTTCATTATATTTAAAATTCTATCGAACCAGCAACCTATATAACCATACATACAAACCAAATAATTCATCGTTCAAGACAGTAAGACAATTTAGAAACATAGTAAGAACTTTTTCATTTCATTGATATCGCACTAAAATAAAAATATGTGTAATAATATCTTTTGTTTATATCTAAAACACATCTTGAAAGTTTTATTAACACAGGCGGGATATTTGTGAAATTATAAAAAAAATATATATTTTTGTAATAGAATATAATAAGAATATTACAAAACATTGCAAATAAAATTGGCTTTATTATAACGAGTTTCGTTAAAGTTGCGTTATTCAATTATTTCCAATTTATAAATGAAAAATAAATAACTCAATGAAGAAAAATAAAATGTAGCTAAACAAAACGAAACAGCTTTTGATCTTATAAGTGTCGATGCGACTTGAAAAGATATCTGATTTCGATAAAAGTCTTTTAAAGAACCGCTTCGGTGGAAATAAAAGTGACCGACCACGATTTAGATAGTTGCTAAGGACGAGCCAATGAGATTCGTTTTGAGATTGTAATGTTAAAGGCATTTTATGTTTCTTTTTAAAAAACTGGTCAATTGACAGTCGCACACTGAGGGTTCCGTGACAATTTCACAGCTGTAACACTTTCATACATAGAAACATGAGCGAACCACATTAGGTGGATTGTGCAAAAATTTGTAATCTGTTATTTTGTTGTGGAGGCCTTTTTGGATTTATTACTCCGTTCCCAAGGGCATGTATAAAGAGGTTGAAGATAGTGGACGAGGCAAAGAAGTATGCAGAGACCGTACCATTTGGCGCTCACTGCTAGGGATACAGCGTGAAGATAGTTTAGTTTAGTTTTTGCCTTGATAGATTTACAGCAATATTGATTTTATAATATGTCATCGTCATCAGAACTGCAGTCATAATTCAAATTTCAGGGCAATCGGAAACTGGGTAGTGGGTCAAATTTCACTAGCAAGAATTTACATACGCTAACAAATTATCCCGGCAAATTAAATGAGAGCTTGTAATATGGTTATTTCCCAGCTCCATAGCACCAAAGCACTCATTCAAAAAAATGTGTGTGGCTGTGTCCTAGACACTGCTGTGTGTTGTACTTAAATACTTTTTTGAGAGACGATAGCTGACGATTGAGAAGTAAAGTAATATCATAGCTTATACTAATTGCAAATCTCGATACGCAGCTATATAACCTCAAAATGGCGTCGCTTATCCTCCACCGCGCACGGTTCGTCACTGTTCTTGTATATTGTAATGAATTACGGTATAATTTTATTTTGGATGTATAGGACAGATGCGACTACATGGGCAAACTGTATCCTACGATTTTGTTATCATTAGGTTTTTTTGGATTGCCCCCGTATGGTACCAAATTTATAAACATATCACGTCTTAAATCCGTTTCCTTATTATTTGATACCCATAGTAGGTGGGCTGTTCAGAGTATATAGACCATACGACATTTTGTTCCAGCAGCCATTTTGGATTATATATAATTGCAGTGTCGTCAGCACACTTAAAATTTCAGCTCAAGCAAACACTGGGAAGTGGGTGATATTTAGCGTGCAAGCGTATTTAGCGTGATTAAATAGACACAGACAAACATCGGGCCAGATGTAACTAAATAAAAGCTTTTGATAAATAAGATCATTACCACCCCCGGCATTTAAAACCGGCGTGAAGTAGTGGCTTTATGCCACTGCGTTTCGCATTAGGTAATGCCGGGCTCCGGCGCCCAACCACTTCGAAAGCTGGCAACGCACCAGTAGCTCCTCTGGTGTTACGCGGTGTCGTGGGCGGCGGCGATCACTTACTATCAGGTGACCCGTACGCTCGTTTGCCATGCTTTTTCCATAAAAAAAAAAAAGATATTGAGTAAATACTTGGAGAATATCATTTAAGAAATATATAAAACGCGGCGTTGAGTTCCGCCATACAATGTCTCCAGAATTCGCCTGAAAGGGGGAACGGAAGTGTCTTAATGAGAACGTAGTGTCTGAATAAGAACGGAGTGCCTTAACACTAGGTTCTCTATGCTTACCTTGCTATGTGCGGGAAACACCCGCACATAGCAAGGTAAGCAGCGTGAATAAAAGAAATTATAGCTCGATTGAATTCCAACATGTTCATAGCGGAATAGGAGCGTTCTTATACCTCTAGATATCAAGGTGATGAAATTTTGTGATATGTTTTATACGAAAAAAACCTAAGGAAGCTAGTATTGAACATACAAATTTTACTTATATGTAAAGCAAGACTTTCGACTTTGATAGTGTCTAGACAATTTTTAATTATTCTGTAATAGAGTACTTCATAGTAAGACCTTCTAATAGAGAACACGTTTGTCTATATATTAACATAAAACTTCGTTAGATTTATTAAATTAAATTATTTTTTCTTGAAAACAAAGCATTATGTATCTAGCTATATAATAGTAGATTTTTTTACAAATATTAATATAGCGACGAGCGAGATTAAACTTAATTTAAACTCCACATTTTTATCTTAGGTATAGTAAGATAGAAGATACGAGAATAAAATGTATATAAAAGACGATTTTTCATTCTTATAACAAACGCCATAAAATCCATACATAACAAATACGAGAATAATATGTTCTTTGATGTTTTTGCTGCACTCTGTATGAAATTCGCCGAGTAATCAAAAATAAGGGCAGCGTAGAACCGACTGTGGTAGAAATCCTTCGAGAAGGCTTTTATTTAGTAGTTTACGACAGATATGACTTTTCTCATTAATATTTCATTTTCCATTTTTTTAAAGAAATTTCTTAGTATTTTTTGTCCGAGGACACGAAATTTCTACAGTAAAAGGTTTCTACAATATAAGATGATAATTAAGAATTAGAGACGTACTTACGCTGACTTAATTTGAGCCTCTCTGGCGTAACTTACACAAACATAAGGCGTAACTTAAACACATGACATCGTTCCTGTAGTTTCAAAGAAACTGGACGTTTGTCGAAAAGTTTGAAATTGAGATAACTAGGAGAAAAACAAAGAAAAATCAAGAAAGACAAATATTGCAAATGTTTTCCTCCTAGCTGTTCCATCATATTAGGAAGGAAACATTGATAAAGTTATATTCCAGTTAAAGAAGTTTTAGTTTTTTAAAGAAGACGACGAAAATTGGTTCCTTCTGGATTCACTAAAAAGTTGACATACAAACTTCTACATGGACAATTGCCTACACATATTAAATTTGAATATGAAGATAAAGTATAAAGGTATAAACGATTGTAGTCAATTTTAAGGTACTTGTGTTTTTAAAATCAATAGCTATGGTGGGGTCGGTGTGGGAACAAGTTAATTGGACGATGACTTCTTAAAGTAACAACGTTAATATTTGTGTGTCACATACATATTGAACAATGTTAAATAGTCATCTTCAATCAACTTGATAATATAGTCTCTTTTGGCGATCGAAAGTAAAAGAAGAACGAAATCACCGTATATTTCTTTTTCAATTCCTTTTTCATTATTAGAAATTTAAAAAATCAGCTTCACGTTAGTGTTAAGAAACTCCGTTCCCGTTATTATCTAGTTAGGAATTTGACTAAGTGACAAATTTTGAGAAACTGCTTTAAATGCAAACACTAGACAGCACACAATTTACTTAAATATGCATAATACGATGGTAGTGTTATATGCATTATATGGAATATATGGTTTCCCTGACATACCATCTAAGTATTACGAGTATAATGTCTAACTCGTATGGAAATGTTTGATACGCTGCATACCAATGAATGCACAAGCTTCATGAAATGCAGATGTATATTGAGTAATGCATATGCAAATGCACTTGACTAAGTCAAATATTTTTTTTTCATACGTTATATGTTTTAGTTGATTACATTTGTAAGAATTTATATGGATTAATTCTCAATTAGTATAGTAAAAGGTCACCGATAATGGGCTTCCTGAACGCTTACATGGCATGCGCTGTCTCAACCTTATGGTATACATAAAAATAATGCTCTACAAAAACATATGCAATGGAATATGTTTATCTCTGAAGAGATCCGAGCCCCACTAGCCACAGTAATCATTTTAACTTATTTAATTTGAATAAAAATTGATCTCGTGTTGTTAATGTATTTCTTTAATTACGAATTATTCTTTATCAAAATAAATAAAAAATAATAATCACCTTTGGCATGTCATCGAGATGGAAATTGTACTTTACTTCATTATAATAAATACCTACGGGCGGCCTACGAGCCGCAAAGTGTGCGGGGGCGAATGGGTTACGGAATGACCGACTCGAACGGGCAGACACGTGAAGGCAGACGACGTTGACGGTTATAGATCAGATATAAATGAAACAACTAAACATATTTGTGTTAAATATGACAATTTTTGCGAGCAAATTGTAATAAAATTCCAAAACAAATAAATTATGTTAATAGGCCAATTAAAATTGATTTTGTGACGAACAGTATGACTATAAAGATATACTAAAAAACATAATCAATTTTATCAAATTAATCGTTTAGTTAAGGCGGGTGATGCCGTGGGTGTACTGCTAGTACGCAGAGGGGGTCTAGCGTGTGATTGCGTGTTAGGTGGCGGATCTTGTCTGAACCAGACCGTAAAAGTGAAAACATTTAATAATTAACTATATGTGCCACAGCGTTACGACGGAAAATTTGTAAAATTTATTTTTGAATATATTTTTGTAATTCGACTTCTTAATTCATATGTTTAATTATATAAAGCATTGTACTTAAAAAGACTCGAATATATGTATATGAAGCATCTATCAACACTCATAAGACAGTCGATCTATAAAATTAAATTATATATATATATATATATATATATATATATATATATATATATATATATTTCGCTTTATTTATTCTGTGAAATTCATGCGATGACAGTACATCATAGATTTAAATTGAAAATGATGTTATTCCCATGATGCATCTGGAGTGGTACTAAAATTGAAATCAACTCCTCGTGTCCCTAGGTGTCAATTTCCACAAAATCCGAGCAATATTGGATGGCTTCTGCACCGCTCTCTTATATATATAAAAATAATTGAATCACTAAATTATTTAATAAAAATGGCCATCTAATTTTTACATTACTTTTAGTAATAATATGTCAATAACAATGCTATATATGTTACAAATAAGATTGCAAAAGTTGTTCATACGACACATCCGTTATAATTAAACATAATATTCATATTTAAGCTTGGTTGAATTTGTATCACAAATTCACAATGAATTAATATAGTAAATGTTTATAGTAACTCTAGTATAAAAAAATGTGCAAACGTAGCCTAAATAATTTAAAAACAAATTAAACACAATGCCTTTTACTAATTACATTTATTTATCTTGTTTTATTCATCACACAAGAAACAAGTAACGACAAATCGTATACAAGTTTACGCGCTATCTCATCGGACTTTACAATTGCCCAATAGAATCGAGCACCAACGAGTACATTTATGACACCCGCAATGAAACTCCGACGAAAGACCAGACAAACCGCTCTAGATTAATTATATATATATGAGAATCTCGCTTGAGTTAAACACTATCAATGGTAGAGTTATCTTAGGTAATCCATCCAAGTTTATCGAGTGAAATATATTCGAGGCGAATTATCTGTAATCCCAAGCCCAGACGCAATATTTTGGAGTAGTAAACTCAGCTTATTTTATTCTAAGGGCAAAGCCTTCATTGTGACTACAATGAAGTGTACTAAAGCAACACACGTTGTTTTTGTTATTTATGATACAGTACATAATTTATTACAGTTTTATAGGTTATAACCGCCGATCATAACTAAGCTTAATCGATTACATTCAGAAATTATAACGATATCTTTATACAATTTACTACAATTTGAAATTAAGTAACCAGTGTAATATGTTATGTGGTTAAAAATTAAATCTACTACATCATAATCAAATCTGTATCACATTTTGACTGTGAATCGTCAGAGACTCCGCAACTTATCAAAGTCGTAAAGATGGATAGCTGAACCGGGGTAAGCCTCGTAGAGTAATTAACTCTTGGGTCTTAGGTAGTTTTAAGAATAGATCATATGTTTTTCTTAATTTAACACATTTTAAATATAAGTTAGCTACGTGTTAATATTATATTGAGTACAGGATACTTAACATTACATATGTGTGACTTTTAAGTCCACGGAAGTGATACGATCAAAAACTCGTACTTCAATTCAATTTCTAACGATTCTAGTTCTTCATCGGAAGAACGAATTATTGTTATTTCCTTGCTCAGGTAATAGACAAAGCAAGGGATTGAATATCGCCACTTAACACGCAATGTCACAAGAATTGGCCCATGCGTAAGGAACCGAATGCCTTAATATTACATTCTCTTTGCCCATCCTTGCTGTTTCCTATATGCATGAAGCTGACAAAAAAATGATTTTATTTCTTAATATATCATGATTACAGTTAATTTCATTCCTGTATCCAAACTTGCTTTTCAAAATAAAACATGAGCTGCATAGAGGTAACTTACTTACATTTTGAAAGTATTTGTAAATTCTCCTATGTAACAATCAGGTCACGCTATTGCAGCAAATAGCGTAATATTATTCTCATTTCATATTGCTGCAAGTAGCGCAAAGTAGTTTAAGCAAGACTTCGATATACTCGTATATGTAAATATGCATGTGTTTTAGTTATATTTGTTGAATTAACACTCTAATCAGTTTAAAATATAAAAGCAAATATTTTGATCAACACATCGTATAGAAAATTTGAAAATAACATTATAATTAAATGTAACTTATAATGAACTAATAATAAAGGAAAAATAAAAATATATACAACAAGTAAATCCAAGAAACTTTAGATATAAATTGAACTTCGTGTAATTATTCAGTTGAAAATGGAAATATCTCTGGCGCCACACCGACAATGATGTAAGTTAAATAAATGTCCATCGTGCGTTTTGCACATAAAGTGCTTAAACGGTGTTTACAATTTTAAATTTGTTACCCATATAAAAAATCTAAGTTAAGTTAATGTTGCGATTTCTGTTTCCTTTTTACAAGTGAAAATTTTTCTCTAATTTTTTTTCTTTGTGTAATTTTATTAAATCTATATGTTTTTTTTTAACTTCCATTTTAATTTTAACCAAAATTTTAATATTTCTATTTAAACAAATCTTAGTACCTAACATATCTAATTGTTCGTTCAAATTAAAATATAAATGCTCTCACGGGCAACATTGCGCCACTCATATTACATTTCATTCATTTATTATTGCAGAGTAAGTATTTTAAATTAACTAAATATATTAGATAAATATATAGCAAAAGTAAATAAAAATGTTAAAATTTCTCATTAAGTTGCCTTCCTGAGCCCACTGACAGAGTGAACACAACTTTGTCCAGTTTTACTTTTTTAGCAACATGCCTCTTCTACCTAATGACAGTACTGTATATTACAAATTCTTTACACATTTCTTTAAAAAAGCTTATGTTCGTAGATAGTTTTTACGTTTCATTAAAAGTCCATATCCTTTTTCATTTCAATCAAAACGTCGAAATAATATTATTTCAGATTTCCTCTTTTAGCTTTACGCTGTATCCGGTATATAAAACTTAACCTTAAGACACTCCGTTCCCAACTAACTACTGAATATTCGAGTTGAGTGGAGGAGATAATTTGTGACCAGAACATAAAAAAAATTCATTCTCCCTAGTGAGAATCGAACCCACATACGTCGCGTTTATAGTCACACTATCTCTATTTTAAACATTTAATTATCATAATCCAACCATCCATTTCTCATAACCAATTTTATTAAAATCAATAAAATCTTGATAACTTATTCAAGTCAATTAGATCTTTGATTTTGGTCAACCTGTGACCTCAGACCCTTTGAGCATTGCAGCGAATAGTCATGTCTCGTTCGATCACACATGTCTCGTTCGATTATGCCATCGAAACGTCATGTGTTCTAATAACGTATAAAATAAAACTGTATGCGTATTTTTTTAGAGTATATCGTATATTAAGTGGCAACAAATGGCGTTGAGTTTTGATTCAAAAGGCTGAGAAAAAATCTGTCGTGAGGAAAATGTTTACATAATTTACCATATTTGTGTGATTTACCGACAAAACCAACCAAGCAGTTATATGTCAACTGGCAAATATTAATCAGAGGCGCCGCTTTACTCTAACGCTTCACTTTTCACGACATTAATTTATTCCATAGTCGACTACAAACGAGACACGAACAAATTCATGAATATCTGTACCCTTTTAAACGCAGCAACTACGCTAGATCAGTTTTTCCCCAGTGTTTCTACGTAATTTGTCAAAAATATTAGACTCCTTTCATATTATTTATTTTTATTTATATTTTTAATTTTTGATTATTTATTTTTATATAAAAATTTCATAATTACATATCTGTCATTTTATTTTAAAAAAAGATTAAAGATTTCTTCCACTTTTCTGCTCTCGGCTTAACACTTTATACCCATCCAAGCAATACTTTACATTATTTGAAACTAGCGACCCACGCGAACCTTCGCCCGCATAATTGTTATAAGCTATTAGTGTAAAGTTTTACCCAAATCATTTCATTCATAATAATATATCACATTTATAATAATATATATAAATAGGATTAGTAGGACTCTGTTATTTGAATTTTTATTTTTTACTCTTTCCCTAAATAAATGAATAAAATATTGTACAGTTTTTATTTTAATAATCTTTTATAAGTAAATATACTTGAACGTCTTCATTTTAATATAAATAAATTTAAATATTAAGTAAACATCCAAAACTAAACAACAATCAACTGTCCTGTCACGAGCTTATAGTCTTTAAAATAATGTGAAAACGTGTGTGAAGCGACCCAAAAGTTTCTATAACACATCGTACATTTAAATAAATATGAAAAATCTACGCTCCAGTGCGTAGAAACTTCAGTGGCCATCTGGATTGCTTAGTTAGGCTTTTATAAAGAATATTATACTTTATAACTAAGCGATAATCCATGACTTTATTCAGATATAAATATTGTGATTTAGAAAATATGAATTAACGTGACGTAGAACGTCGTTTTAAACTCTAAAATTTTCCCAGATTCCGCAGGCATTTTATCTTTCTGGACTAGGATTTTTTTGTTTAATTATTAAAATAAAATAATTCTTCGAAATATGACGCATGTATTTTAAATGTTATAGAGCTTCTCATTATTTCATATTATATTCTATGTTTCATTCTATGTTCTATGCCAAAATTTTCCCATTTTCCCATGTTTTTAACATAGAATATTATGTAATGTACGGCATAAATACTCATTTCTTTTAATTGAGTTGATTTAGACATTTGACGTTTGTTTTTTTCTGAGGTGCAAGAGACTTGACTGACCTGCATAAAATTATAATTTAACGTATGATGTTTGGCCTTGACCTTCAAGATTTTTGAATCAACAAGAATCTTGTCAGACGGACAACACAGTGATCCCATCAATGTAAAATAGTAAAAATATTTACTGTACTGAACGGTGGTATAGTAACATAGAAATTTTGTGGTAATTCTAATGTCAGGATAATATGCTAAAATTAACTACTGTTCTGAGTTTTTTTTTTAATTATAATACAAGTTCTCACTCATTGCCAATTTTTAGAATTGTTTACGGGAGCTGTCTGCCTATTGACGATCTTAAATTTGTGGGCATATATACTAATTCTGTATATAATGAACTACAAATATAACTTTTTTAATGTTTTTTTATTCTATGAAATACCTACTTTTCGGATTTTTTCCTTTATTTGTAGGTTTTGATTAGACGCCGAATTACATAGAAAATTTAATGTAAACGATCCAAGAACATATATTTAATTGTTTTAATTTAGAAATCTTGATTTTTTCCTTTATCCAAGGAACCGTCGATGTGAATGGTAAATAAATGGGTATAAGAAAGAGTTCCAGTGGTGGCGCAGGGACACAAGGGTGTGACTTCGTGCGCTGCAAATGCGACTGGTTGTGGGTTCGATCCCCACTCGAAGAAGTGAATTAATAAATTAAGTTTATATTATAATTTTCTTTCCTCAGATGTCGAGGCAAAAGCGTGGCGTTGAGTTCTGTCACTCAACACGCAATACTTCCAGAAATAGGCAGAAAGTGGGGAAGGGAGTGTCTTAACTCTAGGTTCCCTTTGAGAGTTCCGTTTTAACCTCTTGAGCTACAGAACCCTAAAAAGAGGCCAAGCCCCCAACTTTTTCTAATATAACGCTTTTATTAACACAAAGACTGGAAGACGTATGTTGTTATAACAACTCCATCAAATTTCAATTTAACCGAAATATTCTTAAGAGCGTACATTTAAGCGTTCTAAATACTGGTACAATTTCAACACCAAGAGTTAATTCTTGTTTCGAGTAGCTCGTTGAGCAACTAATCTATATAATCTTTTGGCAACGAACTTCCACAAACTTGAAATATTTAAATACTTGAAGTGAAATATAATTTGCAATGTGTGTTAAATACAAAATAGAGGTTGTTTCTGTCGTTCTGTTTGTTATTATAGCAGCTACAAAATATATATTCATCATCTTCTAAGATTTCAACTGTCTGACTATCACAGTACATGAGATACAGTCTGGTGACAGACGGACAGATAGACTAATCTCTTATGTATGCTAACTTTAGAGCATAAAAAAAACGGTTTAAACTTTTTGACATTTACGATAATTAATGCTAATATGGTACATCCTTATTAAAATTTAGTTTATTAAATAATGTTTAATTACAACGTATGGAAGCATTATTGGTGCAATTTTATATAATTACACGTTTGAAACGATGGCGGTGACAGGAATATCCGTTTTAGCAAATTATATTAACCCGCCGGTAAAATAGGGGCCCTCTAAGTGTGTTGGGCATATACCTATTCTACTTTTATGAGGCCAGTCGTGGCACAGGAGCACAAAGTAATTGGTTGTAGGTTCAATTCCTACTCGAAGAAATTAAATATTTATTTAAATTTATATTTTATTCGCTCTGGTGTCGAGGCAAAGCCCAGCGTTGAGTTCTACCACACAACACGCAATGCCTCCAGAATTTGGCGAAAAGTGGGGAGCGAAGTGTCTTAACAGTAGGTCCCCTCTGCCTACCATGCTGTGTGCGAGATACAGTGTGAAGCTGATTTTTTTGAATTTATCTTTATAATATGTATGTCCGTAAAGTAAATATGTATGTCATAATTAGGAAAATGATAAATTACATTAATTAGTGTATATAATATATTGCTCATTTATAAAGGGAAAAATAAAATTTATGCTAAGCTTTT
>DWGR01000210.1:0-27985 GCA_018247715.1 Heliconius burneyi
ATAAAATTAGAAGAAAGTGGAAGAGGGAATGCCTTAACACTAGACTCCCTCTGTCTATCCTACTTTATTATTACATTCTAAAATGATGTACAAAGAGTACGTGAATGTACGTTTAAAAAATGGTATATGAAGATTTATTCTCGATTTTTATTGGAAAATATGAAATGAAATGAATGAGCTTGTTGTTTTAAACCAAGTTGTTCTAAAACTACTTTCGGCGATTCCTTTTCAACACAAATACTAAAATGGGAATAGCTACTATAGCTTTAATTCTCATAATAAATATATTTTTAAATATAAAAAATATATGAGGTTAACATGAAATTATTACTTGAAATCATAACAAAGTGTAATGATAAATTTCATTGTTCTGTGCTACATTTTATTGTAAACGTAATTGTAGTAGTCAACGTCAAATAATTCCCACCAATTCACTAAAGATAATAATGACTTTTTTTAATCGGTTATATCAAAGCCAGTATCAAATAATTTTACTCAAAATAATAAGTTACAAGCTTCATCACTATAATATCTACTATCCTATAAGGAGATCCTTGTAGGATAGTAGATATAATAGTGATGAACTCTTATAGATATAAGAGTTCCGTTTTTGAGGCACGGAACCCTAAAAGCGCGACGTCTATATTTCGCCAACTAAAAATATCTCTTTTTCTCTAAAACAAACATTATCTCTTTCTCTGTATATTTAATGTAAAATCTTTAACGGTTAAAATATAACGGGATTTTTCACAGACAGGCCATTTAGGCCTTTTCACAGAAAAGCCGGAAAAGCGGTGATCCATCACTGAGAGTTACTGCGTGCTCCAAATAATACAGTACCATACAGTTGAAGCTAAATACGTATAAAAGTCTGTTGTTTTAGATGCTTACAAAAGTTTAAATAAATCAGCTTCAATCGCCGCAAATAAAATTACTAGCGTGACTGTAACGTGACGGTTGTGGGTTTTAGCCCCACTCGAGGTAGTGAAATATTTATTGAGGTAAGGCGCGGCGTTGAGTTCTGCCACTTTAATAAGATACTATTATTATTATCCGATGTCTTATCCAAACGGGGAAATGCAACTAATAATATTGCCCTAGTTAAAATTAGACATACAACCAACAAGACAAAAAAAACATCCTAATTAAAATTTCAAATACATTAGCTCGTTTTTGATGGCATCGAGACGCAGACGCACAAGCGTGTGACTGCGACGCAAGAGTAGTGGGTTCGATTCTCACTCAAGGAAAGAGAAATATTTAATATTTTATTTAATCTAATGGGGTACGGAGTGTCTTAACACTGCCCATCCGGCTATATGCGAAATACAGGGGAAAGCTGATAACACTTGCTCTCGTATAATACGAGTATAGTTAACCTGAGACATTGAACACTTTGAATAGCGTCTGCATTCTTGACTGTCTAGTGAGGGAATTTGAATTAAATTCTACTGTTTCTATTCCGTTCACTAAATTATGCGTCTAGTGTGTCTAATATTGTATGTACCAAGTTGGTAATATGTTGTTATTCATTTAAATGATACTAATAAATTACTAGTGATTTTTTAGGTTTTCTCAGATGCATTTTTTTACGTCTACGTTATTGTTTCTTGTCTAAATAACTTCGTTTTATTTAGTAATTAGAAAAATGTCAAGAATTTAATACTGGTGAAAGTTATTTAATATTGTATATTAAGAATATCATAGCGTAGCAAAATGCCTTTTAAAGAATTTATTACAAATTGTTTTTAACAACGTTTAGTAAGCTTTGAGTATATTTGCCGCACATAATATGTATCGCACACATAGCAGAACGGAACGTGGGATGCTAATGTTACGAGATTCCCATTGGGACAGTTCCGCTATCTACTTTCCACCGAATTCTTAAGATATTGCGAGTTGAGTGGCAAAACTCAACGCCGCACTCTGCCTCGTTACCAGAGCGAGGAAATGAAAATGTTAAATGTTCCATTACCCAGAGTGGAAATTGCATAGCCCGCACAACCATTGCGTAAATGCATATGCATTTGTGTAAAATATTTTTTCTTAATTAGGTCCCAATTTCAATTTAAGATGTTGATTATGTATTAATTATAAATATGGTACCATTAGTAGTTTTCCACTCTCATATATGAGTTATGATGATATAATTATATGTCCGTTATTATATTTACACATATTTCTTCGTGATGTATTCGAACCGACAACCAAAATAAGTAAAAGTTTATCACAACTAAGCTTTCCCCAAAGTTTCAACTGTAGGTTAAAACTGTTATAGACGGACACTTTGCGTTACGTTTAAATTCAAGATATTGTCTGTTGTATAGCGGAGCCAAAAAATTAAATAAAAAATATAATTTAAAATAATTAATGCCCCTTAGTGAGCAAGAGTGAGCATACCCACAACCACGCGTACCAATCGGATTAAAAACAGTATTTTAACAGTAGATTGGTTTTATATGCATATAGCAGGAGGTGATATTAAAATAATTATTGTCTTCCACGCTGTATACCACATATAGCAAATTGGGCGAAGGAAACCTGAGAAACTAGTGCTAAGATTCTTTGTTCCCATTAACATGAGTGATGAATCCAACGTCGCTCTTTGTCTCGTTACCAGAACAAAGAAATAAAAATATTAAATATTTTATTCCTCCATATGGGAATCAAATCCACAACCGTTTACATTTACACTTACTGGTGCCAGTGCACCACTACCTCCTCAAAACTATTTGACAATAAAAAAATAATATTAATATATTAATAAGGAGTAATAATATAATTTTGCCTTAAAAGTAAATCTATTAACCGCCGACACCCGCGTCCTACACAGGTGACGTGAACTCTCAAAGGATTCCGTCAGTTCCAGTATTCAATTTGTATGTGTAATTTGTAGTATTAATATTAAAAGGTGTAATTTGTAGAAAGTCAGAATTTGCTGTTGGTGTAATCTTGTAGGATGTAGATACTTATGTTAAGAAATTAATATTGATTTTATTTGAAAACTTCCTTCATGCTGTATACAGAAGCATCTAGAGTTAAGGCACTTTCCCCATTGAAGCCTAATTTTGCGCCGCGCTGTCTTGATAACAGACCGAAAAAATTAAAACAATTCCATAGAGCGGAAATAAAAACCACAAACGTTGCGGCCTTGATTCTATTCTATTAAAATTGATGGTATGAATTTGAATTTTGGAAAAATTTGCAAATACGTTTAAAGGCTATATTAAATAAAAGATTTTCTCTATCAGTACGTTATACAAATCTTGTATCTATATAAATCCAGAAATACAGAAGAGGACAGTACACATCATTCAACATTACTATAGTAGTGTTTCAAAGTGATTTATGCCGCCCCTGACAATTCTTACTCGGTTGATTACATTCCTAAGAGCAGCCGTCCTCAAATGTCACCAACTTTGTATCGATTAGCTGGTAGTTCACCCTTTTAGGTTGTATTTGGAAAGAATGACATAATTTAATTAGATCACTCCTTGTTCCCGAATGGTCGGGATTTTTGAAGGTAACGTTTTTGTATTTGATGTCCTCTTTTCGTAAGTCTTCATTTTACATAAAGAACCTAGTAACAGATAGAGACATGTTTTATGTTAATAACGAATTTAAGTTTTTACCAAGAAAAGAGACGTCTCTTCTTATGTTTCCATTTTTTATGTTTCTAATAAATATAACGATATCTATTAGAAACATACAAAAATACATATTTATAAATATTTTTGTATTCTTAATGTGTGAAAAATTAAAAAAATATTGAAACACTTGTTTACACTTCTCGACATAAATATTTTTATTTCTGTTGCAATAGTTGCGCTTTATATCCTATTGCAGAAATATTTTTTAAATCTATTTCAAGAATTGGATTTTTTGGAGTTTTTATATAAAGGGAAAAAAATATTGAATGAAAAATACTGTTAAAAGATAGAATTGCACATATGGAATGCATATTAGAATATTTTAAAATTGCAATTTCTATTTTTAATTAAAACATTTTCATTGACTTTCACAATGTGATTAACTAATAGTGAATGGAAAATATAAATAACAAGATGGCGGTGACCTCGTTGTTAGTGTCATATTCCAATGAAATTTCACAAATGAAGGGAAATTTAATGAAAACATGTCATTGTCAATACTGAGAGCACTCTGTCGTTATAGTTAATTACACAATGTGCTTATGAACACATACTTATAGCTGTTCAAATTATTTTTATATTTGTTTGAAAAAAATAAGGGATAGTTTTGAAACTATTTTAACCAATACAATATTATTACTTATCCAATTAAGTAATTAGGTACGTTGTGCGCTTTACATAATAGGTCAAAACTTTTTACAGCCTATTAATAAATGGATATTTAGAGGCCAGTTGTGGCGCAGAGGCCATAGGCAAATTGTGACTGTAAAACTGGTGTGGGTTCGATCCTCACTCGAGGAGATCAAATATTAATTTTCCAATTCTTAGCTCTGATGGAGTGTCTTAACACTAAGTTCCCTCTGCTTACCCTGCTGTGTGCGGAATACAGCGTGAAGCTGATGTGATATTTGACATGTAGGCCAGTTGTGGAGCAGGGGCACAAATGTGCGATTTTAGTGAGTTCGATTCCCACTCGAGAACGTTGATTTCTAAATGTAATTATTGCAAGGAAATATTATTTATCCGCCGCATATTACTTGCTTCTATGAGAACCGCAAGTCGAGCGTAAGGGTTATATATCTGTATGGGTCAAAGCGCTTAATCAACATAATATAAAGTAGGAAGCAAAACAAATGAGAGTAAAAGCAGTAAGTGAATAGGATGACAGTTAAAGTGGAAAGTTTTCTTCTTAATACCATACAAAACGTAGGGCTAATCAAAGTTGAAAAGCTAAATTCTATAAGAATGTGATGTAAATTATATAAAATAAAGAAAACTTTTCGTTTGACAATACCACAATTGAATGTCAAAATATTAGTTTGGTTGTTTGTCTGTCCATTTTTCTAACTTGATATTTATTTATGTATGGATGTAAATATGTTTGTAAATCCTTACATCCCTAGGAGTGGAAATTGAAGCCACAACCATCGTCTAATCAATCAGAGAATATCTTATTGCACCATAGCGGTCTTCAGCCATTATGATAAACTTATTTCAATAATAAATAAACAATCACCTAATAGTAATAAAAAATAGTTAACAAACACTAAAAATACTACATTCAAAATAACTTGCCGCATCAAAAAATTAAAAAACAATTTGCAACAACAGGACTACGGCTGTGAAACAGCTTCATACTGCTTAAAGGCGGACAATGAGTATATGGAGTTCATATAAATTCCAAAGTTATCCTTTGGAAGTATTCGAGTACAAATATTTGTGTTTCATTTTCCGTGTTAACGATGTTTTAATCTCCGCGCCGCCCATTATCGTTCTGATCGCAATACGAATATGTAGGGGCAAATGGAAGTGTCGGAAATGTGGTACCAACAGCGTGTGTGAGGAAAAAGCATATCAGCTCGGGCTTATATATAAAAGTTTAAATTGACAAATATATAGTGGAGAACGAACGTGTAAAAAGCTGGAGTTGCTTATTATATTTGCAAATATAGGTATGCAAACAAATATACATATTTGGTAAAAAAGTCGTATATATAATATAAGGGATTTTTAATACCTAAAATACAGAATAAAAAGAGGAAAAAGAAAAGATTTTGCAGAATTAAAAAACAATGTAACTTTATAGTTATAATATAAGAAGAGAGAATAAAAATATAATTGCACCAGAAAACTATGGTAACACCCAACATTAGACTTCGACAAGGAAATTCAAACTACGTAAATAAACATAAAAACTCAACCAACCCATATAAAACGTGACCTTTCTTAATCAGGCCGTATAATTTTCCAGGCATTGTCTCCTTCCCATTCGAAGCAAAAAACAGTTTCTGGTATTCCATGGGGCAAGCGTGGCGTAATGAAGATTGTTATCACGATTTCAATAAATTGTTCCTTTAACCCTCTTTTAGTCACAACAGATAAAGCAATAGATGAGATAACTAAATCGAATTAATTTGAATTGTATAATATATTGTATGAATAGCCACTCAACACGCAATGCCCCCAGGATTCGGCAGAAAGTGGGAAACGGAGTGTCTTACCACTAGGTTTCCTCTGCCTACCCTGCTGTGTGTATCCCGATACAGCGTAAAGCTGATTTTTTAAAATTTAAATTTTTGTGTAATATAGCTTAGGAGTGTCGTGGTGCAGTAAGTGTGGTTGTGGTTAGCTTGATGTCCATTCGGGGGTATGATTACATTTATTTTTTCTTCACCGTGGTAGATGAAGCGCGGCATTAAGTTCCGCCACTCAACACGTAATGTATCGAAAATTATGTGGTGTTTCGTTAACTTGGGATTATCTCTGCCTATACAATAGTAAAGTTATACGGAATACAGTGTGAAGATGAAAACAATTGTGAAATCATCTATCTATTTAGTGAAATAGCGCATGTCATATGTTTTGACAACGGCGTTTATTTTTTTTCAAAATAAGCTTTTATTTGCTTACGTTTATTATGAGTTTTTCTCCTTCTTTTAGAAAATAACATCCACACAAGTCTAGCTAACCATACTAAGAACTCAACATAAGGAATAAAAATATAAACACAAAGAAATATTTTATTTCCTTGAATGGATATCAAACCCACAACCATCACGTTTACTGTCACCCACTTGTGCCACTGCGCCATGACTGGCCTCTGGCATTTTAATAGTACCAAACATCTATAGCAATAGAAAACTTACAAAAACACTTATTGGCACGTACATATACGCCTTACATTAATGGGTATCCCAAATTATAACTATTCAAACTACCGGGTGGCATTATCGTTTACACTTACCTTCTTTCTATGTGTGGGACCGGATATCCGCTTAGTGATATATGTACCTCCAGTGGTTAAGTGAACCGGTTTGAACTAGTTTCATTCGCTATCTCATTTTGAATGATCTTTGGTAACATTCACAAATGTATGAAAAATAAATTGATGTAAACAAGGAAGATATATTTTTTATTTGTCGACTATGTATCTCGAATAAAGAATAGTATTATTGTTATTTCTGTCTACGAAACAATATGTAAACACACAACAACAACAAACAACAACATAATAACAACATAGTTTGAATGTAATGGGATTCGAAGTCGCGTCTTAAGCGGGCTCAAATTCATCTACGTTCAAATTCTTATATGCTTTCTAAAAAAGTACATTTTACCGAAATTTGTTAAATTTACAGGTAAGCACAGGTACATAATTATACTATTAATTTATATAAAAATTTACAATATCCATAGAAGCTTTTTCTATCTTTACACTTTTCAATCTGAATCCCATTGTGTGGCAAGTATGACGATAAATCGAGAGCAGAGAATTACGTCACCACTCTCAAAAAACGGATTGCACTTCTTCTTCTTATCCTGCTAAGCAACAAATAAACGTGTACACTCTTATCACCTCATATCACAATAAATTTAACAACATTAACCTTCATACACTAAGTTAGATTAAGGTCACTATGCAATTACTATACATGAGCTGTGACATATATACGTCAATTATCTCCAGTCCAGCTTTTATGAGGGAAGGCTTTTACGCTTAATTGAAAACAACTCATGGTTTATTCAATACACGAACTCTATAAATACCAGTATAACAAGATCTCACCGATACGACAGATCCAACACGAAATAAACAAAAACAGATATCGCTGACTATAACGAACAGGTCAAGTTACAGTAGCTATATTTCTACTTTTGGATGCTGTTTGATTTAATCTAGTAGATGATACGCGTTATTTTCCAATTGCCTGGTTGTGGACTGACTTCATTTTAAACCTTTATATTGCCAATTTAATGTTTCTAATAATGTAACAGTTCTTGAGAGGTGTGTGTTGAAATCAGTTGTTTTCTAATAAATATTTATTAGCTTTTGTAATCTATAACCATTAAAAAATTAAAATATTAGTATCTTAATCAATTTTATTAAAACGAATTCCACAATACAGTAACATAAATAAAAAACATACAATAACGCAAATTATTTCTAACAAACACGTAATAATATCGATGCAGCGTGATCAGAACATATGGTTTAATAGTAAAAGCCCTTGAACGGCTTAAAATATCCGCATGTTAAAATTCCGCTGCATTCAAATCTTATACAAATATATAATTTTGAAACCAATCGTGGTACTGGTGCACTACCTTGGGGACTGCAAGCACGACAGGTTGTGGATTCGATTACCACTCGAGGAAATTTTCCTCTGCCACTCAACACGCAATGCCTCTAGAATTCGCCGGAAATTGGGGAACGGTAGTGCCATAATAGGGACGGTGGGACTTAAAACTAGGTTCCCTGTGTCTACACTGTGTGCGGGATACAGCGTGAAGCTAAAAGTAATATAATTTTGTCAGTATTCACGACTGCAATACAAAGACATTTTCTAGTATTATCTAAACAAAATATAAAACGTTAAACAAACACGGCCTCTCTACAAATCACACAAAGGATGGGAGCTACAACATGTACGAGTATAAATAAATCGCGGCACAAACTTATCGAGTATGATGTGATAAAGGTTTGAATGCTTCTGTCCTTACTATATACTTGTTGTTTGGAAACTTAAATCTATGTACAAATACACATGTATATATGATAAAATAGTTTAAAAACCTAAAAAAACGTTATTTTTTCAATAATTTTAATAAGAGGGATGTATAGAGCACAAACTTGCCGATATGCTTACGAGTAGACAATCCAAGGTTTCATCAGCCATCTTTCAATTTAGTCATCAATCTCTCGCATTGTCATATAATCTGTATGTATTTTAGTTTCTTAGATTTTAATATATAATGACCTAATTACGGTTCGACTTAATAAAATCGATTACTTAACGTGTTAATGTCAAAAGATCTATACTATTATTATTACATTTTTAATATTCCTTTGAAAGTTTAACATTATGATAAATTAAGCATTGATACACGTATTAGTCTTGTTACATCTAAGATGGCGATATAATAGTTTCAACGTATTTTAATTGTATTCATATTTTTTAAATAATAATATGCCGTTTTCGTTATCTGCATTGAAATACACAAAAAAATAATAAAATTACAAAAAGCATATTGAAACGTATCTACTAACAGTAAAGTAAACATACAAACTCACAAACAAACTGAAGCGTCTACTGGCTACAGACAGTTTATCTCTAATTTCTCAGAACATACCGTACCACCGACAAAGCAGTCCAGCTTCGTAACTGTTCAAACTGAGTACAATCGCCTGTTGCCTTAACTCGCAAAGCTTGGTCGATCGTGGAATAGCTTGCGCGAACTTGTGTTTATATGACCGAATACGATGTATTTATTACATAGTCGAGGTCGTCGTGGCGCAGCGGCACAAGAGTCATACCCTTGCGCTGCAAAATCAACTGGTTGGAGGTTCGATCCCCACTCGAAGAAGTGAAATCTTTATTTACTTTTACATTTCCATTTTCTTCACTCTGGTGTGGAGGCAAAGCGCGGCATTGAGTTCTGCCACTCAACACGCAATGCCTCCAGAACTCGGCAGAAAGTGGGGTAAGGAGTGTTTTAACACGAAGTTCCCTCTGTCTACCATGCTATGTACGGGATACAGCGTGAAGCGAAAAAAAAAGTTTCTCTCCCAGTTTAATGACTATTGATAGTATATTGACATCTCAGCATTAGTTTTTACTTAGAGATTAATAATGGCAACTGTCAAATATAGCGATTAGCCAAAAAATATTTCCTTATACAAAGTACGAAAACAACGTCGTTAAGTTCCGCCACTCAACAGACAACACTTCCAGAATTCGGAAGAAAGTGGGGAACGGAGTATCTTAACACTAGGTTTGCCTACCTACTGTGTGCAGGATACAGCGTGTGGCTGAGTTAATTTAATCGTACCAATACCAATGACCGGTGAATAAAGTAACTACGGCTTATTTGTCAAATGCCCTAAAGACTTAATTTACCCGCGCTCCTTCAAGTGACAATATATGCGATGTCTATAAAAATGTCGATCGCACCTGTTGTGGAGCTCATGAAGCACGCACAATGATCATTCTTCACATTATATTTTATGAAATGGTACAAAACATCTCTAAATTATATTTCAGGCCTTACGTGATATTTTAAGTGTTTTTCAATATCATTAGAAAAAAAAATTGAGGACTCTGGAGTATTGATGAGTTTATATATTTTCTGATTTTCTAATATATATTGATATTTTCTCGGTTGGGTTACGCCTTTCAGTATTTAGAGCTTTTAATTGAATGTTTTACTAAAAAATTCTAGGTAGTATAAAGTAACACACATAATCCTTTAATAATATCAAGCTTTTCCGCCGCGGCTTTTCCTTTTTACATAATTTATAAGTTACTTGACCTTTGCCAACTATCTGGGGGAAACGACCGCAGCGTTTTACTTGAATATGACATAAAAATTAAAAGAAAGCTTATGTTTTAAGTTTACGAGTGTATGCTTACAACTGCCAAATACGGTAGCCAAAAACTACAACACCATAGTTTTATAATATTTTCTTAAAAAGTATGTTTTTTTTATATAACGTTTGTTTCTTTTTAGCATGCAAGCAGATCCTAATGGTAAGATATTCTAATTCCAACGCTAATTCACATTCTCCAACTATCTTGCACAGTTTTCAAGAAACGTGGGTTCAAATCCCGCTACGTTCAAATCGTTATACGTTTTCTCAAAACCGTATTTTCCTTCTCTAAACATGAAACTTCAAAAATGTTTTAAAATTAATATAAAATGTAAACTATATCTAGATTTAGACATTTATGTACCATATTATTTTACTCTAAAAGAGCCCACACCTTTAATTACCTTATTAAAACAGTATAAAGTATCACATTTATAGTAATATTTTTTGTATTAATCTATTGTTTAATATAAATCAAAAATGTTTCTTATTAATTTCATATAAAAAAAGCCAAAAAGCGCGGCGTTGATATCCGCCACACAACACGCAATACCTCCAGAATTCAGTGAAAAGTGGGGAATGAAGTGTGCTCCCTCTGCCTATTCTGCTGTGTGTACGATGTAGTGTAAAGCTGATTATTTTAAATTTCATAAATCATTCAGAACACTGTGAATCCGAACGCCCTTGACTAGCACTTTTAGTACTTTACATATATTTTCTACGTATAAATAAAAATCCTATATGTTGATTAATTAGTTCTCAACCTGGTTTGATTAGTATGCTAATTAATTATTATCACGTAATATATGTACATACTAATATTTGCGCGCGGCTCTTCATGTGGAACGCAACGCTAATTTGCCACCTGCGGGTCCGCCTCTGGCTCTTTTATATTATAGCTAAAACGTTGCGGTAAAACGGTGACAAATATTAAAGCTTAAGTATATTTTTTAAAATTAAATTTTTTATACAGAAAAAACAAAAATTATAGATTAAATATGTGTAAATAATGTATAAATATCATAGCTTTACATACATATATATGTATAAACGGCATATGCATTTTATATAAATTTTATCAATATAAAACTTTTATTCTTTGCCGGTCCGTGTGTCCGCGTGATCGGATTTCTCAACATGTAATGTATAACATTACATGTTGAGAAATCCGATCACGCTTTCTATAGTCAGACTGGATAAATGAAAATAATCACAGGTCTCAGGTAGGCAGAGGGAACCTGGGACCCATGTGTTAAGATACTCCGTTTCCATCAAGACTCCTCCAGAGGCATTAAATGTTGAGTGGTGCAACTTAACACCGCTACAACGTGAAGCTACCAAAAATCTGCCCCCGAGAAGAAAACTGTTTCCCAAAATCAAGGCGCTTACAGACAGACGATGTCCGCTAACGACGGCCTCTAGAATTAGTTACGTAAAATAATATAGACTATAATGAAATTAAATGAGAGCCTTTTCTTTTCGCCCTAATGGTTTATTCAAACAAAAAAATAAAGGATATTAATGTATTTTTAAATTAAGATTTCTTTTACGTTACGATAGTCTTTTTACGTTTTTCTTTTACAAGAACGTTTAATAATACATAACAAAATTTACTTAAATATCAAATAAATAAATCCAATTTCTTTCGAGGCGAACAAAATATTGGTCGAGTTAAAAGGGACTATTAATAACAAATCTAGATTTCATTACAATTAAAATTAATTGCGTCGTGATATACTGTCTGCGGTTTTATATAAAAAACTTAGTTATATATAAGAAATATATTTAAAAGATTTTTTATATTTCATTAATTAAAAATTATTTAATTTATGTTACAAATTTAACTTAGAGCATAATTAATTATATTTCAGTAGCGTAGTGGCACAAGCATGTGACTATAAGCGCGAAGACTGTGCGTTCGACTCCCAGTCGAAGAAATGAAATATTTAATATTTTTAAATCCTTTACTCTAATAACGAGGCAAACTTAGGCATTGAGTACCACCATTCAACACACAATGCCCCGAGAATTAAGCAGAGAGGGCATGGGATGTCTTAACATTAGGTTCGCTGGTTCCCTCTACCTACCCTGCTATATGCAGGATAGGATAGATGGAACCTACTGTTAAGACTCTCCACTCTGTCCTATTATTGAGACATTGATTATTTAGTGGAAGAACTCTACACCACGCCTCGTTTTATTATTTACTAGAATAAAAAAAAACAATATATTCCTCCGGGTTAGTACCGAAACAATTTTAAATATCTCTCTTACAAAAAAAAAAGAAATGTATAATAAATCCTGTACAATTAAGTATAAACGGTGTAATAACTGTATAATTCAAAGCTAGACGTATCGCTTCTGACGTACATTAAAGATCAGTCTAATTGCAGTCATCTGCACACGATCGCCATTTTTCATCCCACTGTATTAATCTAAAGGGTGTCTAAAGGATGCATGTATTTTATAGCTATCTAAATTGCACACTTTTTTCTGTGTTTTCTTTTTGTATAATGTAACTTAAAAAAATTAAAAGTTTGATTAAAATTACCGTAACAAAAGGATTTTGGTAGAGCTAAGCTCGGGCAAATGCATTATTATGTTGTACTGAAAAAGGAAAACAATAATGCTAATTGATTTTTTTGTTATTTTAATAACTCACTGATATTAAAGTATAAAATAAACATTCTGAAAATCTAGAAATCATTTCTTTGTTTTTTATATTTTAAAACCTTGGGATTTTGAGACAAGTAAACGATTACCTCAATTATTAAGAAATACAAAAAATTCCATGCAACAGTTCGAAAGCTCCAACATACAATTATTACAATAGAACCAAAAGAATTACAAACATAAAAAATACACGTGAAAAGGCTCTTAGTAGTCGAGTAAAAATATTAGCAGATTTAATATTATTCATACGTAACTACAGGGGAAAGTTAAGCTGTTGAATCAATGCTTCAATTCAATATTGACAGTATTGGTAAATCAATTAGAAAATGCTCACTAATTATGAATGAACTTTTTATGCTGTTTATTTAAATTTCAAACTGCAGGGAAAAGAGATATTTATATCAACACTTCTCGTTCATTAGAACATGTCACCGAGTAATATTTTCAAGAACATCGGTAGTCACTTCAATGAGAAGGCAAAAGAGCTTGAGCATAATATTATTAGGTTCTTCTATAATACCGAGTGCTCTTCGATACTTCGCCTGCGCCTGTATCTGCCATATTAGAGTCTGCATGTTGTCTAGACTAGAATCTGAAGCGGATATAACATTTTCTAGTAATTGACGTTTCCTTTTCGAACTTCAATTTGTCGAAGAATTTTTTAAATTAAATTTATTTATTCATTTACTTTTTTCGTATTGGAAAACTCTTTGGAGTCCGTTTATAGACACTGCTAATTAAGTATTAATTCCATTTAGATGTTTGTAAAGTTCCAACAAAATATAACTTTAGATTTTGTTACTTTGTTTGCAACTAAAGGGGTGAAAGGTGACGAAAGACGTTAAGCTATAGAGAATGAGAGTAAGTATGACGTACTTAAACGCATATACACAACTTTTCCATACATATAGCGATTGAATGTTAAATATCATACAAAACTATAACAAGCAAAGGGAACCTGGTGAAACTTTACTGTACCTTACTTTAAAAAATATATTTTTCGGGACGCTTGCAGTAGAAAATGTATCTTTATGATATATAAATACTATTATTTTCTTTCAGATTAATGATTAATTCCACGTAAGCGAAGGGAATCAATTGTTTAGACACTCAGTTCTCCGCTTATGACCCTAGATTCAAGATATTAGGAATAAAATGAAATAACTCAATATTTATTTTACCAGAGCAGGTGATTTAAAATAGTTTATTAACCCATCATATTTATGCTAAATATTACTCTGAATAGGATTTGACCACAATAGTCATATAAAATTAATTTTGTGATATTATAGTATTAGATATGATTGCTAATTATTATGATAAGTTTCAAAAATTAAATAGAGTTGCTTCTCCTAGTTGTTGACAAGAATGTGTACAATCATAAAAAAAACGTTAAATTACTGCCCATAGATTGGTAGAAGGCATCTAGGACGATGCTCTTTGCCTAAAAAACGACTTAGAGTATGAATTCTATTATACAACTATAATCTACACTAATTAATTGCATAACATTTCAAGTGGAAGCAATACAGCTGTTTTATCAAGAGCCCGTTGTAAGAGGCGAGCTTTGCGTTGCTGCAGACAGCGTACATTGTAGGGAGATTGCTTAGACTGTACGTAATGCCTTTGGTACCGATGGCACACATATACATAGGTATTTCATTTACGATCATATATAAGTACTTTGCACTTACCCACTTCCACGGGTTGGCTGGAAGAGATCTCTTCTAGAGATAAGTCCACCTTTATATATGTCATTTCGCAATGTATGTTTTATTTTGTATTAATTTGGTGCAATAAAGAACCTTATATAATTACTAGAAGCCCTTCCACGACTTTCTCCGTTTGAAGTTTACAATCATGTATTGAATTTATTTAATTACTTTTGAGTTCTGATATAATAAGCTTATTGAGCATTTATAACGATTATAATATAAAAAATTCTAAGGTTACAAAATGGCATTTTTTTATGTTAATAATATATGTATATTTAACGCATGCACACACGCATACTTCAATATAAATAATATATTTATATAGAAATCTGCGTGCTGTAACTCTCTATATATTTCTCTTGTACAATCAAGCTTCCATTCTCCACTTCCCAAAGAATTCTCGAGGAATTGCGTGTTGAGGGGAACTCTACGCCAAACTTTACCTCGTTGTCAGAGCGATGAATTGAAAATATTAAATATTTTATTCCCCCGGATGGAAATCGAACTCACAACCGCGTTACAGTCACACCCCTTGTGCGTCTGCGCCACGACGGCCTTAGCACACATTAGAGATACATAAATTATGAACTAAAAATTAGTTACATTAAGTTTTCGCGAAGGTAGTGTTTACTCGAACTTTCAAGGGCCAGCAGACCCATAAATAGCCGCTCCACGTCGTATTTCGCGGAAAGGTGGCTGTCCTTCTGCCTGATCTATGCGCTGTCCGAATATAGAATTAATCCTACTGTCCTCTGAATGGATAATGCTAATACGCTTTGAAATAAATTATGAAAATATTAAAAGAATTATGTAACTGAATGTAAGTAATAGCTTCTTAGGGTTCTAGAGGGTGGGTAAAATGTTAAGTGGTACGATGATAGTAATTAATGTTTTCATTCAAGTACTAAGGATGTGTGCGAGTTAATATATGTTAATATTCTTAAATTAATTAAATAATAATGTTTCAATTAAAACTTTTACTAAAGTGATACAAATAATATGATTGCATTAGGTGATGACGTATCTACCAGCACACTATTAATCAGCTTCACGTTTTATCCTGCATACAACAGGGTAGGCAGAGGGAACCTAGTGTTAAGACACCCCGTTCCCCACTTTCCGACGAATTCTAGAGGCATTGCGTGCTGAGGGGCGAAACTCAACGCCGCGTTTTGTCTCGACACCAGAGCGAGGAAAAGGAAATATAAATTTAAATAAGATTTTCATATTTTTTTACTCGAGTGGGGATCGAACCCACAACCAGTCGAGTTGACAGTCACACTGTGCCCCTGCGCCACGCTTGGCCTCATACTATTAATTTCGCATACAATTAAAATCGCAATCGACATTTATAAAAGAAACTATCTAACAAGGCAAGATCTTCAGTGGACAGCGTACCTAATGCTATTTACACGTGGACATCGCACCCTAATAAATCCAATACTTTACTATTTCAAGTACATTAGTGCTTAATTTAAGGAGACTAGACGATTATATAGCTTTTCGTAGCTCTTTAGTTTGGAACGGGAAAGGAGTAAAACTTAAATTAGTAAATAAAAAAATATTTAAAAGAACAAAAACCCCGACTGCATAAAACTAAAAAGAATAAGACAAGCTACAACAAGTTTATTAGGATTTTTACTACGTCAAATGCCGTCCTGCAGCCGCCATGATTATTTTTTTAACGTCATCTATCTAAGAGTACTTGGGCTGCTTAGACAAATCTAGCGATACCTCAATTATGAAGAATATTATATACATTCATACAAGACACGCTCGGAAAACATAACCAAGCAAACAAGAAAACATAACTCAGCGGTCGGAAAGAAATAGATATATTCCGTGTATACGCATGACCACCGACTACTGTAAATTGCTCGAAACGTCGAGTTTCCAAAAATACCTAGTGTTAAAACATTCCGTTTTTCCTTTCCTACCGAAATTATGAGACATTTGATAGGCATTATTCGATGCCACTTTCCTTTTTTTATCTTGAGGTAACCCTTTTACGGATACGCTGTCTTCGAGTGGGTTATGTGGGACTCATGGACCGACAGATGTAGACCGTCCACACCCAACAAAACCTGACGATGCTCCTCTTCGATCGCTACAGGCCGTGTCTACGGGAGCCAAGAATTCTTCTATAACCCCGACGGGCCACGTTAAATCCTGCTACGAGAAAATGAAAATATTTATATTAATTTTACCGAGTGAGAACTGTACCCATTACCATCACGCCGACAATCACACGCTGTTCCACTGCGTCACGTCGTTTTAGTGCATAATATATGAAATATTTTTTTTTAAATTGAATTACAATAACATAGTTATAATCATAAATATGTAGTATATGGAGATTTTATTCAAATTATTATTGAACGTGCCATTTTGTATAATATCATATTTATAGAAATAGCAAATTTGCAATGCAGCTTGTTGTGTGACTGGAGGCTGTTTGTACTAATAGAGATTTTAATATTATTAAAAATCATATTCCGCGGCGAAACAAGTGACTATAATATTTGTAACTTTAATACCGGTTTTGGGTTCCATCTCCACTCAGAGTGAAAAGTATTTTTTTTATTTCTCCGTTCTAGCAAGTTAACTTACAATGCCTTGAAAATTAGCCCAAAAAAATTAGGAAACTCAAAAAAAAAATACATTTATAATAGATAAATAAAATAATATAGAATGCAGTTATATTTTAGTTCTTTATACTTTAAGTGAACGAGCACTTAAATACCACATATACATTGTAAAATATTTTTCAAATCAAAGTAAAATTGATCGAATGAAGTCAGCGATATTGCTTAATATCCTCAAAAAATACATTACATTATCAAATTTGTTATATTATATACTAGAAACTCATTTTCTTTTATTTTTAGTACTGACTAGATGGCGTTCAAAATAGAAAACATTCATTTACGAACTATGTTACTTATAAATAGTAGTAGTGTCTTAACACTACGTTCTCTCTCTCTGATAAATACAAAAGTGTGAAGCTTGAAAAAGGTATGTTTTATTACTTGTGCCTTAAACGAGTCACCTGATTATCGAATTTACCTCCGAATCAAAACCAAAACAACATTTTTCAAGATAACAAATGAAGTCAACAAAAATGCCTAATATCCTTAAAGATGACATTACATCTCCAAATATGTTACATTATACACAAGAAACTCATTCTCTTTGATTTTCGAGTATCTTCCACTTGATGGCGCTCAAAATCGAAAACATTCATTTACGAACACTTTATTATTTATAGATCGTGGGATCAAACGCCTTTTATCGTACCCGTCGCACTTCATTTGAAGCGATTGATGTTATACTTTATTGGTTGTTATAGAATTTCTGAGTGGTTTATATTTTATATTGAATATTTGGTTTCTTATAAACGGTGAATAAATTGCCTTCTTGGATTGTGGTACTCAATAAGCCAAGGCTTCATTAAATACTAATTTCAAATGCTTTAATATTGTGTTATTTTATTCGACTAACATACTATTGCATTGGGTTTGAAATATTAATAAAATAATGAATTAGCTTATTTTTTTAGCTTGACGCTGTATCCTGCATGTAGCAGGGAAGGCGGCGAGAGCCTAGTGTCACGTCCGCTCCCCAATTTCCACCTAATTCTGTAGGCAGCTTTAGCTACGAGTACATATTAATTTTTCATTTCCTCGAGTGGGAATCGAACCCACATCTTGTCGTGCTTACATGATACACGCTAGTACTCTTGCGACACATCTGGCATTTATTTCAGCCCTTAAAAACTTGAAAGAATGAATTGATTTAACTAGAACAATAAAGACAAAGGGTTCGAATCCAACAACTAAATAAATAAAGTCTGACCTTAATGTGGAAAACTGAGTAGTTGCTCAATTGAGTCACTTTTTTTTTATGGAAAAAGCATGGCAAACGATTGTACGGGTCACCTGATAGTAAGTGATCACCGCCGCCCACGACACCGCGTAACACCAGAGGAGCTACTGGTGCGTTGCCAGCTTTTGTGGTGGCTGGGCCCCGGAGCCCGGCATTACCTAATGCGAAACGCAGTGCCATGTGCCGGCTTAAAATGCCGGGAGTGGTAATGATTCGGTCGAGTCTGCCCATGCGTGTCGCCATTGCTGGCGGCGTGACTCTCCCACTCGTACTTTAGTCGCCTCTTACGACACCACCAGTACCAGGGTGATCCTATTGTAAGCCGGGAACACACGGCTATAATCAGGAAAATATGCTGGAATATTTTGTACATTGATATGAAAAGCAATAAAATCTTTCAGAGAATCTAAAACAAGAATCAACGGCGACACTTACGGAAGTTGATGTAATGTAGAATCTATATAAACTTACTTATTTAGAAAACGTATAAAAAATTGAATGTAGCGGGACTCGAACCCCGCCTCCTGGTAACCGACCAGGCACTCTGACCACTGAGCGCCCGGTCATTTTCCAGGAGAAAAACGACCGGGTTCCTTTTGCGATTTCCAAGAAGTCTAACTTCTTGGAAACTCTTTCTTGATATTCCTCTCTAATTAGTGGATCTTGAAACTTCCAGCTTCTTCAGACTTCAGGCTCCAAGTTTAGACACCTCGTGTAGCTGCGCCAAGCTGCGAACAGACCCCTTATTCAAGCAACAACTAGATAGTGATCTGTTCCCAGATCAGAACCCCTAAACACTAGCGTGTCCATAACTTGGCTTCGAATTCGCTGATCCACTAGGAACACATTAATCATACTTTTCTCTTCTTTTCGCTCCTATGTATACATGTGAATTTGTTTGTGGTCAAACATCGTGTTTGCCACAAACAAATTTCTTTCCTTGCAAATTTACAATAGAAGCTTTCCAGCCTCCTTTATTCTCTTGTCACCATACTGACATAGCACTCCGTCGTAACTGCTTCGCGCAGTTCCAACCTATCCGTTCAAATCAACACGTATTATTAATTTTCTCCCAAAACTCCTCGAGTTCGCTTAATGGAGCTGAGGATACTGACGTGTATGCCGCTAACAAGAATAGTCTTGTTATCCACAGCTTGAAGCGAACCCAAAGCAGCCTTGGGTTGATCCCCTTGTATTTAAAAGCTGCACTTTAAAATATTTTTATTATATGATGTAAATAAAAATTTACAAATTGAGCAATTTTTTGTAGCAGTATTTGAGTTCATGGTAAGTATACCGTATGTTTTGATTCCCTTGTGAGTTTTAAAATTTTGCGGCATAAACGTATCTTTGAATTGAATTAGCTTGGAAGCTTGCTTTTTTACAGCTCCGTGGAAAAGTAGACCTGACGTATTTGATAAAATTTCAGATTGATACCTCCACGCGTTTCTAATAAAACGGGTCTTGACAGATGGACAAATGAGTGATCCTATAAAGGTTCCGTTTTATTGCTTTCAAAGTATGGGACCTTAAGATCAGTTACTACAATCAGAGATCTTTACAAAAAACTATAAATAATACACAAAAAATAAATATGTAACAATAGTTATATTGATCAAAAAAGAAATATATGTAGAATCATAAGAATGGGGCTTCTACTATGAATTATCGGCTGTCACTATTCATTTGTGGGCGTTTTAGCAACGGATATGCTTAAAAATAGTCACACTTATATTATCAATTGCCTTATTACTTGTTTACATAATAGTTTTACAATAAAACTCAGAAGATTAACAAAATTTTACTAGATTAGGAGTCAATAGTTTAGTTGGTGTACATCTTATGCCATAGCTGTCAACCCATGACAAGTGCCATTCCTTGTGGCGACACCAACTACTTTATTCAGGGTTACCCGCTCATGCTTTTATATTTTTCTAATATTATCTATTACGAAAGCAATTAAAAACAAAAACAATGGTTATAAAGCGAAATGTAATAATTGCGAAATTATAATTAAAACTAATGCATAGTCAACGCGCCGTCATATACTCGTATATAAAATTTAATAATAATATACTGTTTGTAAGGTCAGTCGTGGTCAGGGCACAAAGTGTGACTAAAACCACACTGGCTATGAGTTCGATTCCCATTCGAGGAGATGAAAAATTTATTTAAATTTATATTTCCATTTCTTCGCTCTGACGAGGAAGCAAGACGCGGCATTGAGGATTACCACTCAACAAGCAAAGCTTCCAGAAATCGGCGGAAAGTGGGTAACGGAGTGTCTTAACGGAGGTTTCCTCTGCCTATACTGATGTGGGATAGAGCTTGAAGATGAAAAAAGAAGAAAAAAATATATATATTTCGATCAAGGCCAAATGCGGAGTTGATTTCTGCCACTCAACACGCAATGCATCCAGACTTCGGCAGAAAGTGGGAAACGGAGTGTCTTAACACTAGGTTACCTATGTCTACCATGCGATGTGCGGGATTTTGATATTAGAGGAAAAAAATATTAATACCGGAGACACCTGGACTCGTCTTCTGATTCTGAGTTTCGAAATTTGAAAACTAGCCAAGTCAGATTTTAACACATAAATTAAGTTTCCTAAGTTGTAAAAAGAAAGGTCATAAGTTGTAAAAAATAAATTTCAGGACTGACCATTGAACTTGGCATACATTTACATCTCACTTCTTTTATCGCTGAAGTCAACAACTAAGGAATATATCATATTACTAAACTTGGCTCTCATTTTACATTTATGTTTTTGATGGGATTGTAATATACATAATATAGCATGCTTACATTTTATTTAAAATGAAAATTGTTAGCGTATTTGGTAAAACAGAATATGAAAATGTCATAGAAATAATATAATATTTACATTTGTATGTGATACGTACGTATTTGATATCAGTTCGTAATATTAAATTTTCAATTTGTAAACTTATAAATCTTGTGTAACATTTTCTTTCATTTAAATGCATTCGATGTACAGTACTGTTAAACACGATGGTATTGGGTTCGATTCCCACTTGAGGAAAAATATTTAACATTTTCATTTCTTCGCTCTGGTTACGAAGTAATGCTCTACTTCTTCATAGCTTCCCATATCCTCTCATACCCTTCTGTGTGCGGTATGCAAAAAAACGCCTTTTCGCCTAGTTTTGTTGCAGTGGGAGAGTTCATGACTGTACACATGATGACGGTTGTGGGTTCAACTCTCACTCACATAACATTATGTACAATTTAAAATGTCATCAATTCCCAGTAAATGCAGCCTGAATCAGGGCAAACCGGAGACCGGAGTGTCCTCACTCTAGATCTTGTTTATTATGCTTGAGACTTGTTATACTAAAAAAAAACCATTTGTATTTTTTAAAGTTAGTAATATAAATATCTTCACCACAAAAAAACCATACCTGTATAATAATACCAGTGGAATCCAAATTACACAGTAATAAGAATACTGAGCAATTCCACGAATAAAGATTGCCGTTATTTACTCATTAAAACTTTGGATTGGGCGTTTCGTATCGAAACGGAAAAGTAAAATAAACTTTTCAATATCTGAAGACGTTGCAAGCGAGAAAAAGAAATTCTGGAAAGCTTTTTATGAAGCGCTCATTTCGTCAGAATAGATGTTTGAGGGCTTGTTTCGATTATAGGTTTGTTCATTATTTCACATTTTGTATATATTTTTACTTTAGGTCGTTTTGACGTAATGGATCAGCGTCTAACTATGAACGCGATGACTGCGGATTCGATTTCGATTTGGATTAAATTGTTTGCATTCTCTCGCTCTGGTAAAGAGAAAAAGCGTGGGCTTGAGTTCCCCAACGCAAGTCAGTTTTTTAAAAAATTGTGCGCGTTGAGTACTACTATATGCAGCTTCCTGGATATATCTAGCATATATAATAATCCGAATTACGATAATATAAATTAGAAATTTGCTTCACTTTACGTATCTTCTAATTTTTCTATTCTCTGGAAAGAATTATTTCGAAAATTTAAACTTAACTTCGTAAATAAAATTAGAATTTAGTATTTATCACAGCACAACAATATTCATACAGTAACAAACATTGAACTTCCAATATTTTCCATATTTAATGTTTACAAGGCTTTTCAATAATCAATAAATATATTTAAATACATGTTACCAAAAAAATATAACAAATTGAGCATTCTATTCCATCTACAACAAAACTTGTATAAAACCAACACGCACGAAAAACGAATAGAACGATTGTTTGATCACCATTAAAAGTTTTCGAAACACTATTGTTCCTATCGCGTTATCAAACAAAGCGTATTGGCTGAAAATTGTGTCGCACTCTGTAGATAACGGACGGACGTATGTATGGGATTTTATATATGCGTATTCTGATGTTTCAGTGATTCGGGATGTTAGATTAAACTACGATGCACGATTGGTTAGGTGATACACATACAGACATACATACAGTTTAAATTATGGATCAATCTAATCAATCTGATTTTGTAATTTTGTTCTTTATAAAATCACTATTCTTTACGGGAATCTACTTGCCACTTTTACGCCGTGAAGCTGTTAAACCCCTCTTAAGACATTCGATTTTCACTTTTAATCAGTGAGACATTGCGTGTTGAGCGGGGGAGCTCAATGTAGAAGTACTTCAAATAATAATAATTTCCTCATGGAAATCGAACCTACATCTACACTTGTAGGTAACGTAACGCTGTAATAATCAACCAGATTAATTGCGTATTTTTATTATTAGACATTTTTGGAAGCCCGACGTTACGAATACTGCAAAGCCTACTGCTCCGTGGTCACGGGTAGACTGACTATAGGTCCAAAAAATTTTATTATAGTAGATATATGCGATTAATGCGGTTAAAATAGTTTCATTTTAAATGTGTAATAAACGCGAAAATCAAAGAACTTATTATCTAATATTTTGTTAGTTTTTTATTTAGATGTAAGGTATATTTTTTATTTTATCTGCTCTTCAATGAATTCAACCTACAATTATTACACTCCAAAGACAACTATTAGTTATTTATCCAGAAACTTCTTCAATATATTTATATAATATATACTTTGATATAAAACAGAATATAAACAAATGGGAAAAATACAAAATAATCCTTTTTATGCTGAAAAAATAAAATAATTTTCATATTTATATGTTATAAACAGCACAATTTTAGGTCAAACAGGGTTTGAGTGAGATAACGAAAGATAAATATACGTACAACTGCTGAATTATTCAAACGAATTGGGAAAGTAAAAGCACTCTACTCTTTTGAGACTAG
The DNA here is from genome assembly GCA_018247715.1 of Heliconius burneyi. NCBI lineage: Eukaryota > Metazoa > Arthropoda > Insecta > Lepidoptera > Nymphalidae > Heliconius > Heliconius burneyi. The sequence goes on from DWGR01000210.1 coordinate 24,094, forward strand.
CACCTGTCAGTCAGTTTGTCACTTATTTATGATATTCACTCAGGCTTTTGATGGGACCTGGCTGTGCTATTTTGATATAAGAATCGACTGTCGAGTTATATGTTTTGGCTTGTACCTATATAGATTTTTCTTTATTAATAAAAGTTTGAGAGAGTGGTATATCACTCTGTTCATCTTTAACATTATGGATAGGTATTAAATGATCGCATAAGCGATCATTTAATTTTTTTTTAGCTTCACGCTGCATCCAGCATGTCCACCCGCTCCGCTCTCCACTCCGCTTTGTCTCGTTACCACAGAGACGAAATATTTAATACTTCATCATCATTACTCAGGAATAAACAGTATTCAATTGGCCTATTCCAAGTTACAAAGAAAGCACACTCTGTATATACAGTAAAACTGCACCAAACTGCGCTTATTGAGGCGTGAAATCGAGCAAGTGCCAGTTTTATTTTTCAATTCCTTCAGCGTCGGTGCGACATTACGGAAGATCCAATTAGTGTTTATCACACTATCGGTTTTGTTGGTCGCGGCGAACGGCGATATTCTATTTATATTTTAGTTATAATTGAAGCACTGAGAGGTAGTTACGCTTATTTCTTTTAATGCAATTCTTGCACCTTTCCAGGTAGACTAGGAAAACGTTAGATAAGGATAGGAAGATAATGGAACTAATGAGACTTTTATTCGCCAATATTAACATTATTTATTTTTAGAGTTAGACAGAGGTAGCCTGGGTGTCGGAGTGTCTTACTCTGTTCCCAATAAGAGACTTTAGACCTTGCTCCACTATCCGCAGAATTATGAAGGCGTGTTGAGTGCCGGAATTCAACGCTGCTCTTTGCCTCGACTTCAGAGCGAAGAAATGAAAATATAAATTTAAATAAATATTTAATTTCCTCTAGTGTGGATCGAACCCACAGCTAGTCAATTTTGCCATGACACTTTGTGCCTCCTCGCCACAACTGGCTTCAAACAATTTATTTCCATTAAATAATTACTGAGAAGTTAACTAAAATATCTTAAGATCAATAAATCATGCGGCGCATGACAATCAAGTGGTTGTTTTTGTTCCCCCTCGCCTGTCTCCAGCAGATCTTGGTAAATAGCTAAACAAATGATCGACAAGACAAATTGCTAAGTGGTAAGATGGGAACGGCCTTTGCATTTTATTAAGCTCTACCCCTCATACTTTAGCTTCGTTAATCCTTCAAGTTTGCTTTTATTTTAATAATTTTGTAAGATGATGAATCTTCCTTTTATATTATTATTGATAAGAATCTGAATGAGTGCATCGTCATGGTGCAAAGGCATTAGGGTGTGAATGTAATGTGCCGGTTGTGGGTTCGACCCCCACTCGAAATTTTTATTCGAAGATCGAAGAATAATCTATCGAAACTTTTATTTTAATTCATATTTCCGGTACTAGTATTGAGGCAAAAGCGCGGCGTGGAGTTCCGCCACTCAGCACGCGATGTCTTCAGAATTCGGCGGAAAGTAGAGCACGGAGTGTCTTAACACTATGTTCCTCCTGCCTATCCTGCTGCGTGCAGGATACAGCGTGAAGCTGACACAAATAATAATATATTGTCACTTTACTTAATAATGATGTATTCAGCTACCATGAATAACTATGTACTATATAATTACAATATACTTTAATACACAATTGTGACGAATACTACACTACAACGGCCACGCTTTATTACTACGGAAACCACTTCATCATAATACAAGTAATATTTCAAATGGCGCCGGACTTCATTTATGTGATCAGTTGTTTATCTGTGTTACAAAGTACTATAATTACTACTTAATTATCTAATTGTTGTATATTATTTACAACAATTACTGTATCACTATATATGTTATTAATCTATACTATTTTCTTTTCTTTTTTTTCAAGCTATCTCCTGCACGCAGCATGATAGGCAGAGAGAGCCTGGGTCCGTAGTGTTAAGACACTCCTATCCCATTGAGACACTTCCATTCTGTACTTTCTGCTGAATTCTGAAGTGATTCCGCCACACAACACGCAGTGGCAGAACTCAATCCCGCGCTTTTATGCGTTACCAGACCAAGGAAATGAAAACATTAAATACTTTATTTCACCGAGTGGGAATCGATGCCACAACCTGTCGGACTTACTTGGAATGCGGCTTTATAAGGTATATGTTGTTTTATCTCTATAGATAAAAGTGGCTATCCAAGTAAATAAAATAGAAATGGTTACTTTTATGTAATAAATTCTTGTATAGGTATCTAGATCAGTGGTTCCCAAACTTTTTGAGTTCATGTCCCACTTTTTTCTTAGAAATCTTCAAATTGCCCCCTAAACATTTCAAAAATTCAAAATTGCCCCCTTACATACCAAAATCCTGCATTTTAACTAACTAAACAGCCAATCATATTAAAATTCTCAGTCTGAAAATTCCCAAATTGCCCCTCTAAATTCCCAAATTGCCCCCTTGTCGGGCGTACGCCCCACGTTGGGAAACACTGATCTAGATCAATCAAAGCAAATGTAAATTCAAAAGATTAAAGCAATTACAATTAATAACTAAAAAGAGCTTAGAGCTTGACTAGAACACAATTACACAAAATGTAAGACACAGATTACACTATTTAATTGAGATTTTTAAGGGTTTAACATAACTTGACAAAGTAAGCATCAGCTGCAGTTTGAGAGACGAACGCGGTAAGCTGAAAACCCTGACTGGGTTCCGGGATCAAATCCAGCGCCACTAGTGCACAGTTTTTTGATTAATACTATTGGACTTTAAAATGTTACTGTACCCGAAGCTTTTGTTCCAAACAGTTTACGAGTGTAATGTATGACTTTAAATAGGTATTCCAAGTATAGTACTAAAACCTAACGTTGGTTAAGTTTTGTATTCTTGTATTTTCCGGGTACAAAGTAAAAGCAAGTTACAACATTTTTTAAGCAGTAAGGAATGTAAGAAGGCCATATATGTATTGCAAAAGTAATATACGTTTTTAACAAAAGAAACATATTACTGAAACTCTTTGTTTCCGACCTGGGAAAGTTTCTAAACAATCAATTTATTACATTATAATTATTATTTAAGATTATATATTGTTATAGAAAAAAAACCACGAAAGCCTTAAACGGATCGCTATCTGCTATATTAAGATATAATCTCTTTGTTTTGCGTTGTAAGCACCTTAGCTACAAGTTGGCTGAGTGGGACTAATTACTAACTGAGAATGTTGGCAGGCTTTAATATTGTACTACATATTACAGAGATAATATTATATTCTAAGACTTTTAGAAGTAAATTTTGAAGTACTTATTGTAAGCTTAACTTGACTACCACTTTTATAATAAACATACATTTCATAGTATTTTTAATTAATATTTAAAAAAGGCATGCCCAAGGCAAACTGTGAATCTAACCCAGGACCATAATGTTAACCCAAAAGATGCTAATAAATTTCTTATCGATGGGTGGCAGAACATGATGCTCTTAATACTATGTTGGATTTCGTCATCCACGATAACTAAACTGGCTAAAAGACAAGAATTGCACTACATTACTGTTATAGATTCTCATATTCAGTCTAAAATATGGGAATAAAGGTAAAACACTTGAAGAAATATACTATAAAATTAAGTAACGCTATTTAATCATAGAAAGAGCTACAGCAAACGGGCCCTAGGTCAGTGGTTCAGTGGCACAGTACGTATTCCTTCACGTCGCTTTTGAAACCGACTCGGGCGTTAACGCTGCTGGAAACACGAAAATGAAAAACTTGCAATGTAGAAAAACTTAGAAAATTATAAAAAGGAAAAAAAAGTAATGTAATGAGTTTTGTATTAAAATATTTGTACATGCAAGTTGCAAAGCATGGCGTTGAGTTCCGCCAC